>QUZF01000019.1:0-12356 GCA_003693555.1 Coccinonectria pachysandricola
GGGGCGGGGGGGGGGGTGGGGGGGGGGGGGGGGGGAGACTACAAACGACACGTCTACTACCGTGAAGGGCACAACAAGATACCGGAGTGACACTGAAACTATCAGGCTCCCACTCTTTCATTCTGCTCTCTCTTGTTTTCTTTTCATTTGTCTCGACTTTTATCAACAGTGCTAAAGGCTTGTTTTTATCTTTGCATTTTTGCTACTGGAGTTTTGAGAGTTCGAAGACTGATACATGGTTCATATGAGCTTTGGGTGGAAGATTCCGAGAGAAAAGATATCCGAGAGAAAAGACATCCGAGAGTGCTCATGGCGTAGCTCTTCGAATCTAAATGATGGCAGTATGGATTAATTGATACCAGAAGGTTGTTGGGCTTGCCGCGTATCTTTCACCAGTGACAGCAGCAGATGACAATGAGCCCACAATACACGTGCGATGCAAGGAAGAATCGAGCTAACTAACTACTGTAGACCCCGGATGCCAAAGAGCTTGAAGACTGGAGATGACGTTGCCCGATCGCATGACCAAAGCTTGGTTTCAGAACGTCGTAGTATCTGAAAGATTGCCCATGGCTTTGAAGGAGGTCGGGGGGGAGGTCATGATGCCAAGCTGCATCGGTTGTCTCGCGCCTTACTCCCACATGATAAAAATGAATGCCTTGGCTTTGCACAGATGCAGTGCCTTTCTCGCTGTTTCTCGTTGGGGGTTGAGTGGTGTGCTGAGCTGAGGCGCGTGGGGTGACTGGAATCAAGAGATCACCAGCCACTGGCAGACGATCAGATTAAGCCACAGCGTGACAGTGCTTGGTATGATATGATGGAAACGGCCGATGACTTCTGGCACGAGATGAGGTACTTGAGAGGGTGTAGCTTACCGAGCCATAGGAGAGTGAACAGTCTTGAAGGGACTTTGGGATTCAGTCACTTACTGCCGCAGGTTGCAGGGTTCGAGGTACCTCGACTTCTCGAATCCGCGGGAGGCCAGTGCGTCATATGAAGTTCCCCGCCTCTTTCGGATGTGGGCAGCTTTCTCAACGCGCTACGTACCTCACCTTTCATTACCTGCATCTCGTCTCCCAATGTCCCAAGGCTGCCTCCCGATCTACTCACGAGGATACGAAAACCCTTCTCTCTCTCACCTCGTCTCTAATACTTTGCTAGTACGCGCTAGCATCTGAACCAGCTTCGCGACTCTCCGCATCTTTCTACCAAGACAACTTTCAGCTCGGCGAAATACTTCGGCATCTGAGCTCGTTGACCCGAAGGCAAATCTAGGCCCTCAGTCCCAGCCTGACAGGCAAACCCTACAGCTTTCCGGATTATCTACAACCTCCTACCTCACGATGGCCTCAGTCATGGAAGGGTCACCGGTGCATTCGCCCCCTCCTCCCAAGGCCCAGCGCCCTAGAGGTGAGTCTGAACTACCCCGCCGGCTCTCTCGAAACATCCAGAGCACGGATGCTTACTGTTGTTAGGAATCTTAAAGAACTCTTACCAAAAGTCCCCCCCTGCCTCTCCGGCAGACTTAGCCCACTCCGGCAAGGAAATCACCATTGCAAACACCCAGATAAACGCCGGTCACCGCCGCTCCTCTTCCTCTGCGAGTCGACCTTCCGGATCCCGCCGTACATCTGCCATCGGCTCGACCGACGATCATGCTGAGCTGTCTCAACGTTTGAAGTGGGACGAGGCCAACCTCTACCTCACGGAGCAGGAGCGCAGCTCTACCATGAAGATTACCGAGCCCAAGACACCCTACGCGAAGCACTACGATCCGGCGGAAGACCCTTCAGACGATGAGGATGGCTGGTTGAACGGTGGTGATCCTTTGGCACGAGCCGGAGCTCAGCAGAAGACTTCGCGTTCGGGCCGTGTGGACGAGATCCCGGGCTTGTCCCTGGGTGAGCCGGAGGAGGCGGTTCCAGAGGAAGTCTATCCATCGGCACCATCACCTGCAGCCAGAACCGATAAGAGTGTGCACGTCGATGAGGAGAGCAGCGCGGGACATGGTGGCGACGATGAGCTGGCCCACATGACACCCGAAGAGCGAGAGAAGCATCTCAAGTTTGAACGACTGCGCAAACAGCATTATGAGATGAAGAACGTGGCGCAGCTGCTGGGTCATCCCGAGGAGATGGAAGATGAGGAGGATGAGGATGAGGATGAGGCGCCGCCTGTACCTCCCGTCCCGCGGGTACCTAATGGTTCTGCGTGAGGGCGGTAATTTGCATATGACTGGCATCAGTGAGGAATGATTGAATACGACGTCAGATCCGCCTTATTTCGAAGGATCAGGGAATCTCTTGCGCTGGGGTTTGCGAACACGATTACGCCATGGAGTTGGTACTGAGGTTTGCGGAGTCGAGTCGAGTGCTGCGATGTATGATCGAGATCTTTCTCCTGAGGGATGGTGGTGGGAAGGGAGTTAGAAGAGGCGTATTGGGCTAGCAGTGGAACAAAGCTAATGATAAGCTACGTCCCACGACATCTTACGTTAAAGGAGTCCTCTCGTCGCCCAGCCTTTATAGTAAGCTCCATGGTTGCTGTTGCACCACCGTACGTAGCCGGCCTGGTGTTAATAATGATTAGCAGGCTGTCTTGTTGGCCTTGGCTAAGGTCTTGTGCCACTCTCTCCCGTACGCCTATATTTAGGAGTCTTGACACGTATACATTTCTCAGTCTAAAGGCATCTAAATTTACCCTTTTATAGCATGTTCTTTTCACCACGTCTTCAACAAGGAGACTCCTCTAGACAATCGTGACCCAGGTTTACAATAGTCCCTTCCTCGCTAGCTCAACCTTGCGCGCTGCCTCTCCCGCCTTAAACCCGCCTCGAGAAACGCAGATGCGCTGACCCTCGGCCAGCTCGAACTTCTCCTGATGAGCACTCCACGCACAGGGGCAGTGGTGCGGGAAGTGTACGCAAGCCATGGTATCAGGACATAGATATTTCTCACATGTTGCTACAAATCATGTTAGTTTATGACTACTTGCACTTTGATTGTTGAAAGGAAAAGTAGTCTATGTCGTTCTCTCGGCACGTACTTGAGTCGTAATGTTGTCGGTAAGCAGCTGCGTCGCTGGGTGATTGTTGTTGCTGTTGGTGGTGGTGGTGATGCTGCTGCTGGTTCTCATGGCCGAACATCTGGTCGAAGAAGCCCCCAAACTGGGCGTTTGTGACTGACAACAGCGTGAGAATAGCTAGTAGGATGCGCATCTTGGCGATTTTTGATACTATCAAAGAGAATCGACGATAATAGGGAAGCCGAGTAGATTAAAGCAGGATTTCAATTGTGCAAGTGTATGTTATTACGAAACTTGATCGTTATACTGCTGAGCGATGTTCTGTCCACTTGGCTGCGATACAGTACGATGTGCTGACTTATCGATAAGCAACATACCAGGTTGGTGTATGACTAAGCGCGAAAACTCCATCTTGAGATTGCACCCGAGAAATGCATCGCAGCTCCGCCAGCTCACGTCTCAGACCACCACCACGCCCGAATTATCGACGCCGGCCATGCGGTTCCTCCTCACGCAGCGGCCGCTCTTGGCCGCCGTGTCGGCCCTCTCGATATCACGGCCAGCCTTGACGCCGATTGGCGCTCAGTTGGCTAATGCGCTGGCGGAGGGTCGACGACATGCCTCCGTGAAGACGCAGGGAGCGTACAGGAAGAAGAGCAAGCGAGGCATTCCCAACAAGCTGGGTGCTAAGAGAACAGGAGGTTAGTTTGACTTGCTGCCGCCAGAAATCTGGGATGATCCGGAATCGAGCGTTGGAGAAGTGGATATTTGCTGTTTGGGAGCTTGAGGCTGACTGTTCAGACCAATTCGTCATTCCCGGCAACATCCTCTACAAGCAGCGCGGTACGCATTGGTGGCCTGGCGAGAACTGCATCATGGGCCGCGATCACACCATCCACGCCATGGCGACCGGCTACGTCAAGTACTACCGCGATCCCGCCAAGCACCCCGACCGCAAATACATCGGCGTAGTCTTCGACAAGGCCGACACCCTGCCCTATCCCCTTCACGCCGAACGCCGTCGCAAGCTCAACAAGACGGTGCACCCGATCCGCGAGGCCGCGCCGCAGCCGGAGCTATCACCTTCAGGCATCCCCTTCCAGGTCACGCGAGTGGAGCAAGGAGAGCCTGACCGCATTCTCAAGCTGCGCAAGGACTACAGCTACCGCGAGGACAACTGGCAGATCGGTCGCTTGGTCAGCACGACGGGCTTGAAGACGAAGAAGTTCAGGACGCGCAAGCAGTGGTTCAGGCATAGACGGTGGAGGAGAGAGAGGGAGCTTGCGGGTCAGCGCAAGGCGGCGGTCAAGAGGGCGGAGAGCGGTAACGAGGCCAAGGCGGCGAAGCCGATGAGTGCGAAGGCTGCTAAGAAGGCGGCCAAGGGCAAGAAGGCAAAGAAATAGAGAGTTTATGCCAAGAGGGGAATTGTACGTTCGGTTGGGGGTTTTGCTTTGCCCCGGTTGTTAGGAGCGTGTAGGAACAATTGTAGTTCTCTGTACATTAGCCAATATACAAATGCCAGAATCTGACTGTACCAGAATGTGTCGGAACAAATGGCTCGCATGTGGGGATCAACATCAGTTACTTCTCGTGCTGCTCAAGCATCCTTCAACGTGAATGGCGACGGAGGTCAATTACTATCTTTGGGAGACGAACTGGAGTTCCCTTTATCGGGCGCTCCCGAGCTAAATGGGGATTGCGGGGAAGTACCGCGCACCCACTTTCTGCAGAGAAGTACAAGGCAGGAAGTTACTTGGACGTGATGACCCATGGCGCGCCCGGCGCGTCTCCTTCATATGGAAGCTTTCAACTTCTCATCACCGTTCTTGATTGAACTTTGTTGCGACAGCAGCTGCACGCGCGTATGGCTGCGCGCAGCTCCTTTCTAACCAGTTTGAATTGGTTCTAGTACTATTGTATACCGCGGCTTCGGAATTGGGCATGATTTTGGTGTCTTCGCTGTGGTCGCGTATCCAACAGGGACTGCCGTCGGCAACACAGGATTCTGAGTCGCAAAGTGCGACTTCTAAGACCATGGAGTCTCAATCTCAGCCTCAGTCTCATCCTCATCCTCATTCTAATAGCCCTGGTCCGAACGCCCGTGGCGATCGAGAGAAGCAGGCCCAAGCTCAGAGCCTGTCGCAAATTCTCCAAGCTCCATCGCAGCCTGCAATCATGGCATCCATCAATAGCGAGGCGCAGCCTACACCGGCCAAGAAGATCAAGCGTACCGGCTTCTCCCCGTGGGGTACTGGTGTTCTGAGTAGTGGAGGCAAGCACCCGGGTGCTGCCCTGAAGAAGTCAAGCATCACAAATCCTGAACCTGCTCGTGTTGTGAGCGATGTGCTGAAGCCAGGAGTTGCGAACCGGATGGTGCCAGCAGTGGGAACAAGCAGCGTGGCAAGTGCGACGCCACCGCCAGCAGCTATCAAAGGACTGGGGACTTCGTCAAAGATTTTGGCGTTGCAGAAGCAGTGGGAAAAGAATACGGAAACGACAAGTGAGGGAGGTGGAGTGTCTTCGAATACGTCTTCCCCTCCTGGAGACTCAGGAGCGCAGAAGGAAAGCCGAACAACAGACGCGCAGCTGGCAGCAGCTGCGGGAGTGAATCCTCAACCGAGTCCTAGTAAGTGGTTTGTCTGTTCAGTTCTCGATTTGTTTACACGTCAGCTTTAAAGCGCATGGCTCTCTCGCTTTTCTCAACTACCCTCAGTTCAAAGATGGTCATGGCTGCACAAAATAGCACAACCCCCAGGCGCAGGAGAAGTATCCGTACTTACCATTCTTCCTTAGCACTTGCTACGCCATCTGACGATCAAACCCAGCGAAAGCGGCCAGCCGCAGGAATTGAGGTGCCAAATGGCAAACGACGGCAAACGGAGAGGCACCCGCTGCCGGGCAGTTCCAGTAGATCTGACAAGCCCTCGAGTGCTGCTAGGGAGAGGGCTCTTAGCTTTACGGAAGCGGAGGTCATGAAGCGCATGTCCGAGATCAAAGGTAGGACGCCGAATTGGAGGTCGGCCAAGGTTTCAACCCAGCCAAAACAGGCGCCTGCAGAAACCAATGCGACGCGGACTCGTCCAGTATCGTTGCCTTTGACACAATCCCCGGTTCCGTTGCCAGAGAGAGTGTCTACGATGACCAAGCGCGAGCCCACACCTGGAGAACTCCTCCTCAAGGTTAAGGCGAGTAGTATCAAGCCTTCGCCGAATGCTAGTCCCCTGCCGCCGAAGAAGCCATCGCTTGCACCTGCACCGCCATCAGCATCAGAACCACACGAGCCGGCCAAGACAGCGACAGACCCAACCACACCGTACTCGTCCACGACTGGGGAACGGCTAACAGTCATTGCCCTAGCTGAGCCGGGACGGTTATACATCATGTATCCAGGTAGTTTCCATCATGCCGGCAGTGAATGCTACCAAGTGCAGTTTACTAATTGCCGTGATAGCCATCGATGGTCAAGAGCAGATGTCTACTCAGGGAGTTTTGATTCCAGCCAACTACAAGCAACTTGATAATCCCAAAATTCCCTATGTCTGTTCCGTACGCGAATGCCGCCGGATATTTCCAACCATGAAAGGGCTCGGGGGTCATTTCAGAACTAGTCACTGCTCATCCACATTCAACGACAACGGGGACGGTACTCTTTCGAAGATCGGTGCGTACACGAAGCAAGCCGCCGGGCCCTCGCCCGGTATTGTCATATCGAAGAACCCACTTCCGACTGGCGCACCGCCGCCAGCCAAGCCTAGTCTGCCAATTTACTCGACGACTTCGGCGCTCAAGCGATCTGTCTCTGCAGGGAATCCGGAAATTCTAGAACAAACATCGCCGAAAACTGGAGCGAGGAAGCGAAGCAACGGAAGTGCATTTTCATCAACGGATACGAATACTAAGGTCGGGATATATCTACACGACGTTCTACGTTGTTCACCTGCGGTGTACGATGACCGGCCGGACATTTCCATGATGCTTAGTCTACCTCGCCGGCGAAATCTACCCGAAAGCTTCTTGCAGTACCATAAGGGCACGTACCTTAGTCCGACGCTGTATAGCTGCGTAGTGGCATACTTGACCGGCGACGAGGTTGAAGGCTCGGATAAGTGCGAAGCCACTTTAGTCTACAGGACTGCCCGCCTGTCGTCGCTTTGCATCGCCGTACCTCGTTCACTGCCTGTGTCGGTGCGAAAATTCTTCTCGGCGTTTGAAACCTGTGTGGGGTGCAGGTATTATTCTAGTATACATCGCCTATCGGTGCCCTTGTGTGACTGGGCACAGAACTCGAATCCGGCACAATTAAAGGATTACGATGTAACGCCGAAACCACGGGATCGTTCCTTGTCTTCCTCGGTGTCTTCCACCTCTGTAGGATACTCGCTGCACGCAGTTGAGAGCGTAGATTCTCCTGAGGGGGTTGAAGACTCACAAGCTGACGCTGTAGAGGAGTCACAGTCAGATGAGGGACCGAGACGGTCATCACGGAACATACCGGCGAATAGCCCTGCTGAGGAGCAGACAATTGAAGAGGTCTCGCAAGTAGCCCAAGCAGTATCGATGAAGCCAACGGTCCAACATGCAAAGCTGGAACTTGAGATGGAAGATTGGGAGGTTGCTCCTGGTCGCATTACAGACCAGGTCTCGTCAGAGAGTAAGTACTCTCATATTGGGATGTACCATTCTTGCAACTTTGCTTTCCGATTTGGCTAACTTGTGCCTCTAGACGTTGCGTTCTCAAACTCTTACCTCACTAGTGGCCAGGCTATCTCGGTGATGCAAGACGTCAACTTCAACGTTCTGGTCGTCAAGCCTGGGGCTTCCATTAGCTGGGAGGTCGATAAGAGCAAGCTACGGACTTGTTCGGTAGCGGTCGGCAAGGTAAGGGTTACGTTGGGTGACAAGACCTTTGCCCTTGGCCCTAACGGAATGTTCATCATTCGCCCCGGGCAGACGTGTCAGGTCGAGAATCGCCTGTACATTGACTCTGTGGTGCATTGCACGACGATTACGGATTTTGATATGCAGTGATGCTGGGGAAGTCATTGCCGGTATCTACAGATATTCTAACATATAAGTAGAATAACATGGGGGCTAGAGCAGTTTTACGTCAGGCCTGGTGTTTTGGGGGGTCGGGTAGCTTTATCTGAGATTACAGCATCTGCATTATTTTGACTGGAGAATGGGGTATTTGGCCTAGTAGAGGCTTGCTTAACCTGCTGAACTTCATAAGATAGGCTGGGAAAAGTACAGTAAGCTTTGGAGAATAGATACAGGTATCAGGGAGTTGAAGGCAGGGAAAGGTACTTTAGTTCTATATTTTTCTCTCGAATCGATGCCACTCTTGAATGCACACACAAGATGGGAAACTGTCCGAGGGACAAAGAGGATAGGATAGCATAGCCTGTTGCCCGAGCAAGCAAACAAACAAAGCCTTAATTAAGAAAGATCAAAAAGTAGAATTGATATGCAAAAAGTGCAAAAGATGAATCCCCCGAACCTGGATCGAACAAGTGACCTTTCGATGACATGATACCATTACAGTCGAACGCTCTTCCAGCTGAGCTATCGGGGGATTGGCTGGATTGGATGCTGACGGAACAAACAATACATACTATAACGGCTACACCAAGTAACATGATCAGCAATTGTCTCTGACTGACTGGCCGACCCTAGACCATAAATTGTATTATTGGCTTGACACGACATAGAAGTATTGGGGCTGGCAATTCACAAATGAAAAAGAGCTCTTCTGAAAGAAAAAGAAAAAAATATTCCTGGATTGAACTTTTATAAATATGCAGTTTGTTAAGAATCTGGTGAGAAGGAATACATATTACGAGCACTATGTTAGATTTTCTTTTGGATGTATTTCACCGCTCGTCATGATACTGACTGGGTCAACCTGAGATAATAAACTAACTGGCGTGTGACATCTCGGTTTCTGCTCTTGATAAATATTACAAAATAGAAGAAGATAAAACCATGTTAGTTTGTCAACCACAGCCAACGGACCAATACAACTCATAAGATGACAGACAGTCAGTACCTAGTGAAGAAACCAAGGACAAGCCTCATTCTAACTTGTGAACGGACGGCTATGGGCACGAAAGAAGTGAACTCATATGGAGAACCCGATCGTTACGTGTGACTTATCGCGCAGTCTAAAAAATCACGGCAGCGAATGCAGAAGGGTCCAAGACAAACCGTTGCCTGTCTTACCTGTGGAATGGACCGGAACGAATGGGTTGATGCAGATCTCAGCCAACTAACTCGAAGAGCAAAAAGTAGAGACGAGGAGAGAGACCCCGGCTGGAAAGAGTAGATCGATGCAAAAAGCAAAAGTGAACTCCCCCGAACCTGGATCGAACAAGTGACCTTTCGATGACATGATACCATTACAGTCGAACGCTCTTCCAGCTGAGCTATCGGGGGATTAGCTGGATTTGTTGAGATTGTGGGCTGCAAGTCTGGTATAATAGGCTCATGCGCTGGGATGCCAGGGTTGGCGGGGTCAATGAGGGGCCTTGCGCGGGGTATTGTTGATTGCTGAAGTGAATTTAATGTAAATAAAAATGTTGTGACACAACGATATGGGAGCTATGCATATTGAACATGACTTCAATATATCCAACTTGGCAAGCCAACATGGCGCTCAATTTACCCTGTTCACCAAAACCCGCTGAACGCTGCCATGGACTTATCTCCATCTCACCCCGTTCCCTTTTACATGATCAGTCCACCGCTTCTGGAGATACGGTCCCTTAGTTGAACACTACAGTCTTGGATCCATTCAGAAACAGCCGTCGATCAGCATACCACCGCACGGCGGCAGCGAGGACCTGGCTCTCCACATTTGATCCCTCCTCGGACAACTCCTTGGGGTTCAGGCTGTGGTCCACACGCGCGACGCGCTGCTCGATGATAGGGCCCTCATCCAGGTCCGCGGTGACGAAGTGCGCCGTGGCACCGATAATCTTAACGCCACGCTCGTAGGCCTGGTGGTAAGGCTTGGCGCCCTTGAAGGAGGGCAGGAAGCTGTGGTGGATGTTGATGATGCGGCCGGACATGGCGGAGCAGAGGGTGGGAGAGAGGACCTGCATGTAGCGGGCGAGGACGACGAGCTCGACGTTGTGCTGGCGGACGAGCTCGAGGATCTGGGACTCTTGCTGCTGCTTGGTCTCCTTGGTGACGGGCAGGTGGTGGAACTCAATGCCGTAGCTCTCGGCGAGAGCCCTGTATTCGGGGTGGTTGGAGACGATGATGGGGACCTAAGGTTGCTGATTAGCCGGATTCATATCATACGTAGTCTCGGTCGTTTGCGGCCATCGCAGTGTTGGATGACGCGATTGATGAAAAGAAAAGGAAAGAAAAACCTACCTCGATGCGCAGCTGTCCAGTCTTCATGCGGAACAGCAAGTCGTTCAAGCAGTGTCCGATCTTGGAAACCATGACGAGCACGCGCACCTTCTGAGCGACAGGTCGGATGTCGTATTCCATCTTGTACTCGTCGGCGAGGGCATCGAAGGGCGCCTTGAGGTGCTCAGTCGACTCGGTCTCCGTGGGGCCAAAGTGGACGCGCATGAAGAACCTCTCAGAGACGGGGTCGGAAAACTGCTGGAGGTCGAGGATGTTGTGCTTGTTCTGGGCGAAGATGCCGGTGACGGCATGCACGATGCCCGACTTGTCCGGGCAGGAGAGGGTGAGGATGTGGTCGTTGGCCATGTCGGCGGTTCGATGGATGATCTCTGCGGATGAGATGGTGGCTTTGCGATTACGAGGTGGAAGCTCCAGGAAGCGACATATGCGATGCAGGTCAAGAACTATGTTTTATGCGAACGTCACAAACTGAGGCGCAAGGAGGGGGAAGGGGGGGGAAAAAGAGAGAGGTCGAGACAATTGCCTTCCTCTTCCTCCGCCTAGACTAGACCATGACTCCATCCGTGCTCCTCCCCGAGCTTCGGCGTCTGCTCTCTGAATTGTCGACCCCACTGCGGGCTAACCCTTTTTAAGTTATTCCATCTCTTCAAGCTATCTACCGTACGTCCGGCGGCACGTCGAAGCATCACATCATATTAAACCATGAGAAGTCAATCGCTCTGACCGTTCATCGGATAGAAATCTACAGTCTCGACTTTACATTGGAGTGCCAAAAGGTTCGTAGTTGCATGTTTTCTGCTGACGATGTGTACGTCGCCAATCGCGTAATTCGTCCATCCCACGAGCGACACATGGCCATTGGCCGATCCTGGTTTGTACGAAGTAAACCATAAAGCTACATCTACATGTGAGGTGATCTTGGAGTGCCCCAGCCTTCTCTTTTTCCGTCGATGCGCTTCTGTATGGTGGAAAGAAACGTGGCGACGAGCCTCGAAACACGACTCTCGCGGGGTTCTCAGAGTTTCAAGTCCAAAAGGCCACGAACCATCACATTCGACTTGAATCGAATCGAGTGGTAACCACAGGAAAATTTAGCTCGAGTACATGCAGTAACTCTCTATGCACCTTGTTCCGAACGTGTAGGAAGAGGACTGCCATGATGATGACGGGGAGTGATTTACTTTGGACTTACACGAGCATCACGTAGGGAATTGTAGGTTCGTGTTCCTCAACAACTTTGACATGGCGAAAACACGGGCAGAAAAGAACACGACGCGAAATCAGTAAAGCAGTAAACTCACAGGGAGAGATGCTTAAAAAGCCGCCACCTCTCCTTAACCAGACCCGGGCTGGTCGTCACTCTCCTTTGCACTTTCAAAGACAAGGCCAGTCTTCGATCGATTCCCTCCTTCCATCATGAAGACTTTCTTAGTATATACTGCCTTGGCAGTAGCCTCTGTCGGAAGTGCTCGCAGCATCCCTGTCTTCCAGGAGTACAGGGTGCCCATCAACGCGGCACCATGCCCCATCTACAGCCGACCCCAGGGTCAGTCTCACTACATTCCCATCAAGGACTGTGGTGTCGAGGTCGACAAGAAGCCTGTCATTCCCAAGGTTGAAGATACCGAGGCTGAAGATGCCAAGGTTGAAGACGACGATGAGGACGATGGTGCCAACGTTGAAGATGACGATGCCGACAACGAAGACGAGAAGAAGCCCGGGGAGCCCAGTGTCACTGGTGATGTCGAGACTGACGATAAGAACTTCGTCCTTGACCTCAAGATCGCTATCCCCTGGGGTGCTGAGTCCAAGGGCGAGACCACGGAGGAGATCGCGGCCGGCGAGGACAAGCAATCAGAAGCTCCCGAAGATGAAGAGCTGAAAGACCCCGAGGATGAGGATCATGAGGCTTCCGAGAGTGAGGAGGAAGATGCCGAGAAGGACCAAGACGACGA
>QUZF01000019.1:12415-277195 GCA_003693555.1 Coccinonectria pachysandricola
CGAGAAGGACCAAGACGACGACAAGCAGGGCAAGGCTCCCGAGAAAGACGACGACGAAAAGGACCAGAAAAAGGCCAGTCCCTTCTTTGGACGTGGCCCGTTTGTCGGTGGTGTTTACCGTGACGGCGAACTTGGTCAGAACGCCAACGGCAACAGCCAAGACAACGGAGAGGGAGAGGGAGAGGGAGAGGGAGAGGATGAAGACGAAGACGAAGACGAGGGTGAGGAAGCTGCCAAGGACAAACAACCGGAGGTTCCCAAGCAGAAGAGACCTGGTCCCGAATTCATCTGGAAGACGAAGCCCGACTCATCGCGAGATGAGGAAGAGACCCAGTCCCGCCGTCCCGGCCCCGAGGGCCAAGATGAGTACCCTCCTCGACGTAAAGAAACCGGACCCTCGCTTTCTTATCCCACCGATGAGGACGACGTCAAGCGCCCGGGCCCGATATTCGTTGCCGGTCCTCCGCCCATCTCGAAGGCCCGCCCGGAAGCCAACGGACCTTCTTTCGGTGACAAGCTTGAGGAAGAAGACGAGTCCACCGACGAGCCTTCTTTCGCCGACGAGCTTGAAGATGAGGATGAGTCCGCCAATGAGCCCAAGGGATCAGGCAAGGGAAAGAACAAGAGCGACTTGAGCTTCCTCAGGGTGCTCGAGAGGCTTAGCAACCCCAGATTGAGGACCCGCAGCCTCTCCGGCGATGAAGACTGCCCCAAGACGAAAGATGAGATCCAGGCCGAGAAGGAGGTTGAAGATTCCTTTACCAAAGCCGTTGCCGAAGCCAAGAAATCCAAGAAGGAATATGATGCGCTCATGAACACCAAGCTCGATGGATTTAGGGACGCGTTGGACGAAAGGCTCAGGAAGGGTTTCCGAGCCAAGATCAAGGAGGCCCTGGAGAAGAAGGAGAAGGCCGAGCATGCGGCCAAGAAGGTCGGTTATGTCGAGGAATCGTAGTTTATTTTGCTCGTTCTACATTGTTCGCACGGCACTGAGCTTGACAGCATCTGCTGAGCGTGGAGGAGACTTGGAAGCTGGGCGGAGAAGATGGAGAAAAGTGACGCGGACCTTTGATCGACTAAAACCCTCCGCATGTTTGTGAGTGGCTGGCGTAGTCCATGGCGCAGGTAGTGATTTCTATCGCTAGTAATAATAATGGCTTCAATTATCAATGAGACTGAGTCCGTCGTGAGGAGAAGACGAGAGGCTCTTGATGTGTTCAAGTAAGAAGAGTTCAGATGATTTCAGATAGCGGTATGGTATCCCCGATGCAAAGCCCTATAGCACCTCTACCAGGCGCTAGGGGATCTTACTAGGGTCCAATGGTTGAATGCGGGGGCGCTACGTGCGCTGAACAACCACCCCCACCCCCCGGAGCTACAGTATCTCACACGGGTAAAGTATCCACCCGACGTTATCTAATCTAATCTACTCTACGGATAGAATCAATTGATCTACCCTGGTCGTCCGTCACTCAAGCATTCTTTCTGCACCACATGACGATGCATTCTGAAAGAGAGATGCACGCTATCGAGATATGAGCAATGAAGCACTGACCGATGTTCCCTATTGAAAACCAATTCCTTCCGAATCTTATTTTCAGTCAACTATCCTGGCAAGCTCAAACAAGCCTTGATAGATGTCTCTTCCCGCAGAATGAACACGTTTGCATCGGCCTCACGAGACGACCATCGACTGTAACGCACCTTACTTCTGGTGTTCGGAGCTCACGCCTACTGCCTCGGACTCGGAAGAGAAGACTGGTGACTTAGCATGGTTCAGGCCAACGGATCTCGAAGCCGAGATGGTTGCTTGAACTGCCGTCGGAGGAAACGCCGCTGCGACGAGCAGAAACCTGTCTGCCAGCGATGTCGCACATCCGGCTCTGACTGCGTATTCCCAAGCTCGGCCTCTGCCAGAAATCCCCTCAAGTTCATCATAGCGACAGTTCCAGCAAACCATATTGCATCGACTACTAGTGTTGCCAAGAACGAACCCGTGACGTTCCTGCACCTTTCGTCGAGAGAAATGAGGGGCGTGATGCTCCGAAAGGATGACTCGTTCGAGACGAGTACCTGTGTGGAGATGGAACAGGATGATGATGGAATGTCGGTGATTTCTGGGGTCGCTGGCTGCAAGGCTTCGAAGCGAATGATGGCCTCAGGGCGACGTGCCCATGACTACTATCCTTGCCTTTCAAGCTCTCTCGCGTCAAAGAACCTCCATCGGGGACAGGACTCGTATAGCAAGATAGAGTCCGCTCTGGTGCAGTACTGTAGGCCACCTTGGAAGATCCTGTTACTGTCCTTGAACGTTGGACTAACTGTCCCCCGGATTGCGAGGTCATCTGCATGAGTAGAGTCTACGTTTCGACCGGGAAGAATCTATACCACAACTCCGTGATGCCCCATGCCTTATTTGGTCGTGGGCCACTGCTCTTTGCCGTCCTGGCATTGAGCGCAGCAGAATGGACACAACACATCGTCGATGATGGCAGAGACTACCGCGTGCTCGCGACACACTACAAATGCCGCTCGCTTCGCGCACTGCAGAGTTCGCTGTCAGACACGTCAGCATCGGATGAGAACCTTTTGACGTGCATCTTGCTCGCGTCGGGCGAGATCGCTCAAGGTTCGCAGTCGACGTGGCTGCGACACCTGCAAGGCGCTCTGGCGCTCGTCGATAGTTGCGGCGACAGCATGGACCCGACGGTGGCAAACTTTGCTCTGAAGTACTTTGGTTTCCGCTACGTGTTACTTGGGACTACGCAGCCCAGGCCTCACGAGTCAAGGAACGATGCCGCGGTTCGCGTGGCACACGCTGCGTTCAGATGGGCGGTTTCTCAAGGAACGAGCAGTCGTGTCGACGAACAGATCGGATGCTCTATGGAGCTGGTCGAATGGATCAGCGAGATATCGGCATTACCACTCATCATCGAAGATGCTCAGTACCCGAAAACCGCAAAAGACGAGGTGCATATCAGGTGCCAGGCGCTTGATTCTCAGATAGCCAACGCGGTAGCTGAGACGGATGACCAATATCTATCAAAGAGCGCCGAGTCGTTTAAGCTAGCGGCTCAAGTCTACCTCCGCATGGTGTGCTACAACATGTCCATCACAAGTCCGGCCATGCAGGAATATCACGAGCGTCTGCTGGCCTGTCTCTCCGAGATCTTCATGGAGCGCTCACGGCGCTCGTTTCCCATGTGGCCGCTATTCATTGCTGGGTGCGCGTCTTCGTCCGATGACCAGCGCAAGCTTGTGCTGGATCACTTTACGGCCCTCGACAGCCAGTGGCCCATCAGCAATATTTCTGCCGTGTGGAATGCCGTGCGGACCGTCTGGAATACGCGGGACCTGACCTCGTCCTGTACGCAGCAGGACTGGCGAGAGATTATCCACAAGTTTGGGTGGAAACTGTCGCTTACTTGAAGGGAACTTTGTCTGTTGTGCTTTCTCCATATTGCTTCTAGAGGGTTCATGACATACATATCTGGAGTTTCGGCATCGTCTGCTTGGATAAGTTGTGCTGAATCTTCAATCACCTAGGCCTTTCTCGTGGAAGAAATACGAAGTTATGAGGAATGAGATATATTAATGATGGCGAGAATGATAACCAGGACGTTCTAACAGCGTACAACACCACCAGTTACAGAACCAGCTCTAATTAGTGCACGTGTCCAACGTGTGCCATTCCTAAACTAAACATCATCTCCATCAAGTCGGAAGAGTGAACCCTGCAACTAACGCAATGTCGCTAATCTTTTCGTCTCGTAAATACATGAAAATAAAAATCATGAGCTAAACCATGTTTACTTGAAACACTATAGACGAGCCTTGTGAAGCTTTTCGGCATCGCTGATAAGCTCGGTCAACTCCCTAGAAGTACCTATCCTCCAGCTGACATCACCATCCCAGGCAGGCTGGTTAGGGTCAGGAATCTTGAACTGCCAGCGCTCAAGCTTTTGGTGACCGTTATCGACAAGGTCGAGGACCCATCTGCCGACGATGGGCATCATCTTAAAACCGTGACCAGAGTCGCCGGAGAGGACGACGAGAGACTTCTGAGTGTCGGGGACGAAGTCGACGCAGTATTCAGAGTCGGCAGTGTCGGAGAACCAGCACAGCTTGCGGTCGACGAAGGGACGGTCGGCCAACCAGGGGAGAGTCTCGCGGAGAAGTGTACGGAGCTTGACCTCGTCACCGTAAGGGATGAAGTCCTGCAGCTTCTCGAGATCTTCGCTAGCAGGGGGCAGGGAGAGGCCGTCGCTGCCGGTGTTAGTGAAGCCAGCGCCGAGAGGGCAGATCTTGAAGAGACGAGTCTTCGGGTCGGGCTCAAAGTAGAAGCCGAGATCACGGATGTTGATGACGGGGATGCCGCGGAGGAAATCGCACTCCTGCTCGGTGAGCTGGATGTGAGCAACTGACCAGCTGCGGGCGATGGAGAACTTTCCGACAGAGGGTATGATGGTGGCGCTGTAGGCACCGAGAGCAGAGATGGTGAGAGTACTGGGGTGGTCCACGCCATCGGCGGTCCGAACGGCGGTGACCTTACCATTGCGGCCGGTGACAAGCTCGGCGACCTTGCCGTGCTTCTCGCCGAGGTAGAAGCGGACACCCTTCTTAGCAACATACTCGTAGATGCCCTTGAGGGAGTTTCCAGAATGAGCGTATCCGGCGGTGCGGTTGAAGTAGCCGCGGAAGCCGTTGAGAGGACCTTGGAGCTGCCAGGCCAGTTTGTTGAACGCCTTCTTGTCGTTGAGGGCAACGATGCCGTCCCTGAGGACCGGGTGCTCGGATATGGATTCGAGGGCCTTTTGAAGATGGTGGACGGATTTCTCTGGAGCACGACCGGACGTGGCGACGATGTAGCCGGTCTGGTGGTAGTGAGGGCCGAAGAGGGGAGTTCGCCAGCCTTCGAGGGCTTCCTATCTCGTGTGAGAGAGATGTAATTCACTCGGTGACTGACGGACATCTGTGGTCTTTAACTTACGATGACGAGGTTGGTGTAGAAAGGGTCCTCGTACTCGGGGCGGACAATCTTGTTCAGATCGTAAGCGGCAGAGTAGGGCGAGGGGATGGACTCGGCGCGCTCAAAGACGGTGATGTTGGTGTATCCAGCCTCGGAAAAGTGCAGAGCGGTCGAGAGACCCCAAGCGCCGGCACCGAGGATGGCAACGGGGGATGACTTGTCCGCGGGTGCTGATGAAGATGTCATCGCGAGGATTGTGTGGTTCGAGTGGTGGGTGAGATGCCGAGTATGAGTAAATCTCTCTCACAAAACGGATGATCTAGAATATTTACTCTAGGGGGAGGGTTGACTTTTTGGTTGGTGAGTAGGGAAAGAAAAATTGAAAGGAGGAGGCCTTGACATCTTCAACTTGTTATACGTCGTTGGGTTATAACTTCAGACGCGGATGGGTAGGATCGGAAGTGGCTCCTCACCGGCTGTGCAGCAGAGTACGTAGTAGCCTACATCAGTTCTCGAGAGCGAGCGATGCTCTGCAAACACAAGTCGTTTATCAACCAGCATCCATCAGCTTGCATCTTTCCCCACAGCTCGCAAGCGCCCGAGGTTAGCGTAAGCGATCGCGACAGGGATCTCAGGCCTCGCGGTGTTTCTGATTGGCACGATGGCCATGAGTGTAGATGCCAAGTCGCGGGGCTTACCGGACAAGAGATCGGACCCGCCACTGATCCTTGCCAGGGTTGGGGAGTTATCCTAGTCTACTGTAGCGTGGTGTGTTTCGGCGAGACGCTCCGAGATGTTAGTCTGCCATCTCTCATCATGAGCCAAACAAGGAGTAGTGGGGCCGAGGGGGGTATGGCCATGTACTTACTGTAAGTGACTGTCATAAATGGCACTGGCACAAACAGCATGACTGCTATTAATCATGCCAATTTCCAACTTAGGACAATCTCAACAATCCAACAGCGCAATATCGTTCATAAGTCATAGGTGAGCACCAGCAGCTTCCTAAGAGTTGGACGCGGAGCTCCCCGAGGACGGCGGAGAGGGTCTCTCGCTCATGGGAACCCTTCTTGAAGTCACGCTGTAGCATCGATTAGCATCAGCTGCGGAGATGGTAATTTTCAGTCGAGCTGGAGGGGAAACTCACGTTATTCTCGTTGAGAGGAGGAGGTGTCTCGTATAGACCTGCCGTCGCGATGCCCCGAGTTCGTGCTAGCGAGGTCGGCTTGACGCATGATCGACCTATAGAAGTCTTGGTGGAGGATCGCATCATCATGGTGTATGAGGCCTAAGGAGCAGATCTATCAGTTGCATTCGAAAGTGGTGAGCTGAGAAGGAGGAGAGAGATAGAAATAAATAGATACCTACATACATAAATAAACGAGAACAGAGAAGAAACAAGCAGAGCGCATCCAGGGTTATCGCCAAGTCGTCAGCTCCTGCTCCGTTTATAGCGGCCACGCTAACCACCGCAGCGTGGGGGAATCGGGCACTAGAGCTGATGGGGTATTGGCGCTGATAGCGAGAGCAAGGTGCTGGAAGCATGCTACTGTACTGTAGCATGGTACCCCTCAGGTTCTTCAGGCAGACATCCAGTCGCCTTCCTCGTCGTCCACATCCTCGTCGTCGCCACCACCAGCATCGTCCAAGTCAGACTCTTCACCGTGGCTTTCCTCATCTCCCGCCTCCACCTCATCAGCCGAAATGTCATCGGATGCTTCCAGTCTACGTCTCCGTCCAGATGCCCTCGAACGTGTACCATCCGTACTAGATTCTCCATCCGTAAACCTGAGATATCTTGGAACGCTCGAGTACGTGAGAGAGTCGTGATCCCTTCCGACGAGGTTCTTTTCCCTCATCGTCCGTCGCACATCTTCTTCGACCTTTTCCGTCACGGCGGTGATGATTCTCTTGTGCGTCTCAACATCCGTCTTGAGAATTTTTGGATATCTCCAATTCGGATAGATGTTCCGATGCGAATCCCTAACCCGGATATGGTCCGGGTGCGAATAGAAGTAGTAGTGGCATAAGCGACACGTTGGCTTGCTGGAGCCGATGTACTTCCACTCGTTCCAGTACTCGCCGGGAAGCGTGATGCCTCTATTGACGAGACTCGCGTGGACGTTTACCTCGGCATGAACTATTGAGCTCTGTGGTCCTTTGGCCCACGTAGCAAGGTACTCGTCGAGGCGGAGTGCTTGCAGCGGCTCACTCTGCGTTAGGTAGGTGTGAGGATGTGCACTCTCGTCGAATATAGACCTGGCAATGTCGAGTGCATCAAGCCTGTTCTTTGAGAGACTCGACTTCGCCCGGCTGTTGCTAGAGGGTACCCATGTTACTTTAAAGTCTCTGAACAGACCCGGCCAACGTATCGCAGAGCTGACCAAGACCTCGGCTGCTTGATGATACGAGTTCAGCCGGCCGAGGAAGTGTCGAAAATTGTGCCACGGCTTGGGACTCGAAGATTTATCCCCTTCTGTCCTTTGTGGTAGGATATCAGCAAAACCTCGCTTCTTGTTATCTTGGATCGCCCTGAGGAGATCTTCGCATTTCTTCAAATCTTGTATCGTGTTGCCTCAGCACAGATCCTCTTGCTAAAGCTTTCCATCTCACTCACAATGATTGTCGTCATGTGGATATGACTGGGAAGTCAGATATTCGAGATTCTTCTCTAATTCTGAGCCTAGAATCATCATGAGCTATGGGAAACGGGAAAGTATCACACGCCAGTGGAAGAGAGCTTACCTGCCAAGAATCCTTCATTCTCGCAATCTTCGAGACACTGCCTACGGGCTGTCTCCAGTTGCTTCAGGTAGAAATTGAGCCGAGAACGATTGAAAGCCAGAATCTCTCTCAAGACAGCTTGTTGTATGGCCTTGGTCTTGGTCTTGTGAAAGCTATGGTGCCCGATAAGCCCCAGAAGTTCGGACACAAACTGCTTCACCTCTGTTATCTGATCACCGTTCCTGCTGTTAGACGAGAAGAGGTATTCAGGGCCCGGAATGTCGGTTCTACGCAAGACGCAGACTGCTGTTATGGTATCGGGCCCTGCACAGCTGTGACAAACCTGAGCGAGCTTGTTGGCGAAGGTACGAAATGCCTCCTCGCTTGCTTCAAGAAAGTTGCTATCTGCGACAGATCCGGGAATGTCCCACTCATACTCCTCCCGGAGAGTATTCGTCAAGGCGGCCTGGAATAGCACCACTGTTTCCAGCCAGTGCTTGAGATGAGCGATGGGGGACCTGGTCTGATCAGATGCTGAAGTGGACACTTTGAATATATAGGTCAGTAGAATTGAATCTGATGAGGACGATACTCAGATGCTTACTGATCTCAAATGGCAGAGCGATCGTGCGGCTACCAAAGAAATAGGTCCATACTTGATGTGATATTCTGTGTATCTGAGCGAGCTGTAAGCCGGAGCAGTAATCTATGTAACGACGTGGAGCAACTTCGTCGAGTAGAGATGCGAAAGTAAAGGCGTATCAGACAAGTTTACGTCGATAATTCCGTGTAAGCGCGCGCAAGCTGAGTTCCTATACCATCAATCTACAGTAGACTCTAACGTTAGTAGTGACATCGCACCTTAAATACTTGTTTGCCAACACGTCATTGCATCTCCAGGGGAGGGGAAGAAGCTAACAATGCGGGAGGGATCCCGTTCTTGAACGTAAAAGGAAAATGCCTGACGCCTTCGGCAAAGTTATCGACTCCGAACCTAACAAACTCTATCATGAGACAAGCGTCAAGCAACCGTGAGCGTTGTCTGCGCAAGCAAGATTGCCCTGTGTGAGATTCAGCGAGATGGAATCATCCAAGCCATGATGTACAGTATAGCATATATATATATATATATATTATACAAGTCAAATAAATAATAGATAAGACAGGTCGCTCCAGATCCCTCTATAAAGTCTCATTCCATGGCCGCCAGGACTGATCCGTAAACGTCGGCATGCACTTCACCTTCTCTGGTGCGTTATAGATCCAATCGATCCTCTCCTCACCCTCATCCACCCCCTTGACCTTTTCAGATACATATCCTTTGAGCTTCTTGATCCACGCCCCCCTTTCGTTCGTGTACTCCAAGTTCACCGAAGGCACGACCGCGATCCTACGATATCCCCTGAACCACATGTCTTTGCAGAAGAGCTCGGGCTCGCCCTGAAAGCACTCGTGCTTGGATTCGTGGGAGATGCGGAATCGAAGACCATTCAGAAGGGGCGCTGCCGTGAACGCCGTCGCGCCGTTCCAGCAGGCGAAGACTTGGAAAGGAAGGCTGACGCCGTAGCGAGCTTTCGCCTGGGGCTCGTTCCAGAATAGATCCAGCGCCTTGTCCCAGCTACCTCTGTTGTCGATGTCGAAGAAGATATCCCCCTTGATATCGCGGGAAACCCACACGTCGTAAAAGGTGGGATTAGGTCCCCCATACGTCCAGTCCATGGCACAGGTCATGTCGGCGTTCAGGTTGCGCCGTTGAAACGCGAGTTCGAGGATGTCTTCGGCGCACGCGGCGACGTCGTTGATGAAGAGAACAGTGGTAGCTTCCGTCACGTTCGCCTTCCTCTCGTACAGAGGCGCGAGTGCCAGGTTTCGAAGCTGGGCGAGTCTTCCGATGCGGTCCGCCTTGCCGGGATCGATCTCCGAGCTATCGAAAAAGTACACGAGACCGAGCTCTTCGAGGAAGGGTCGCAGCGCCGCAAGAACGTCTGCCGTCCCATCTGGCGAATTGCCTTCCACGACGGACAGAGCGCATCGATGGGGCCCGAGAAAACGGGCAGCCTCGACGATACTGCCTAGAAGCCGGGGGAGGAGGTCCACGCACTCGCGCAAGTTTAGGGCAAAGAAGAAATCGATCTGTTGCCGATCTGAGGAGTCTTCGTCATCCTGGCCGGTGTGCGTCCGTTCGCGAAGCATGCTATATCGAGAAACGTCTAATGCTGGGCACTCGAGTCGCGGAAGTTCGGTAGCAGAGGGATCGAGTATGGCCGAGATGTAGCCCATTATGCGATCTGCAGAGAGCGTCTTTCCTATTCATAGATGATGAGCCTCGTGGTCGTGACGTTTAGTGTAGATTCAAAGTAATCTGTACCATCTGAGATTTGTGAAGAAGGGGAAGGGGAGGGGGAGGGGGAGGGGGAGGGGGAGGGAGAAGGAGAAGAAGGAGAAGGAGAAGAAGGAGAAGGAGAAGGAGAAGAAGAAGAAGAAGAAGAAGAAGAAGAAGAAGAAGAAGTCTCGGATGCACCCGATATGGCTGCGCTTGTTGGTGAGAGGATGGGTTTTACATGTGCAGCGCTCATCGTAGTCGTGATCCGCGACTTTATATCCGTGGTCTCATTTTCGATCTCGCTCGATACTAAAACCTCTCCTGTTTCGTTCCTGAAATGAGTGAATTTAGTGACGTGGAGTAGGTAATCGCGATTTAGATACAAGCTTGTGGTGAGTAGCAAGAAGCAGATGGCTGGCAGCAACAGCACCAGGACGTGGCGAGGCGTGACCATGTTTGCTTGATCTGCACTGAGAGCTCGAGAAAATGTAGAACCGACGGTTTAGCAAGAATGAGGGACTGCAGCTGGATTAGAGGGAAGCATATCCCTCTGGCAATCGTATCATGGCCCACAAAGGCCCCGTCAAAGCGTCAAAGGCCGAGGTGCATCGAGCAGTGGCTTTGAGGACCAAGATAGGGGTTTCGAACTTAGACAAGCTAGCGCCTACTGGAATAGCAAGGAGTAATACGATACAACAGCTACTCTACTTGCCAAGCTCATGAAGGGATAGATATATATGTTGACATGTACATGTTTATAGCTTATCAGAGAGGGGCGGCTACGGTTGCAGGCAGTTGGTAGTAATGAATGCTGCAGCCCGAATATCGAAAACCACGGCACTTGTTCAGAATTGTAGAACTTCTTTTCTTCTCCGGTTGCGGTAGAAACCTGCCTGTCTTGGTCGCAGGGATGTAACGTTGCGATGAGGCTGATAAGCCGGTACGGGCCATATCTCCGTTATAGATCAGTCATAAATCCTTGCGACCCTCGTATTGCCGTGGCGCGTAAATCCATTTCTAGCTGAT
Source organism: Coccinonectria pachysandricola (assembly GCA_003693555.1). NCBI lineage: Eukaryota > Fungi > Ascomycota > Sordariomycetes > Hypocreales > Nectriaceae > Coccinonectria > Coccinonectria pachysandricola. Next base: position 23,458 of record QUZF01000019.1, read on the forward strand.
GTCCACAACAGATTCCCGTGTTGCCCCGAAAGTTAGCGTGCAAACCCACTTCGCACTTCACTTCACGCTTGGACGCACTTGCGAACCAGCAATACGGATGGCAAGGTGACTGGTAGTCCCAAATAATCCCTGCAGTCATCATTATCAAAGGTTACATGGCTCGGTGAGTCCCGAAGACGCTAATTTTAGCAGCCCGCTCCAGCGTCTACTCTCGAGCAACAAGTACCGAGCCCAGAGACTTGATTGATGATTCGACCAAGGGCAAGGCATGTCTTTGGTCTGTCGCAGCTAGAAAGTTCCTCAAGGGAACATTGCCACAAAGTCCCCATATGATCAAGCATCAGCCGCGTTATGCATGTAGCGACGACCATCAGTCTCCGACAGCTATCCGAGCGAGAGGAGACAGGCAGCTAATCCACATGCCTTCGATCTTATTAGGAAGAAGAAAAAAGGAAGAAGAAAAGAAAGGAAAAAAAAAGGAAGAAAAAAACCCCCGCCGGGTATCTTGTCGTGGAACTGAATCGGCCAATCGAATCATGATTTGCTTCCAAGCTGCAGCTCCCACCGCCCCGGTTTCTTCGTGTCGTAATATCTGAAACTAGTTGGAACTCTACAACATGTGGAAGCGGGGTATGGCACTGAATCGCGGTGCGTATATGAGACGGACTCTGGCACGCATCTGTACTGCGTAGACTTCGACGTCAGCTTCAACTTTCGTACAAGTTTCCATTCTATCGAGAGAGTGAAGCATGCGAACGCCGGATCCTGGCGCTCTCAGAGAGGGCGCTTGCAACGAGACGCTTCTCCAGGCGAGCGATCTTGGTGAGATCTTCGGACGAGTAACGACAGACAAGCTAACTCCTCTCCTTAATTCGCCAACCTCGTCATCGGTCGACAGCGCCCCATGTACTACAGAAACTAGAGCAGAGGGACCCCGGCTCCCGACATCACGAGGGGAGACTCCCACCCACCGGGCCATGAGCATGACGATCCGTCAGCACAACAGTCCATGCTTGGAGGCGTAGCCTTTGAGCGACTGGTTGCTTGTTGACGAAGACGACCGTCACCAAAGTTCAGTACCGGAATGGGAGACTTCTCCTACAAGGAGCGGAGCCGAACATGGTCAAGAGGCGTGTCGTGTATCACCTACTGTACAACGTAGACTCCGTAACGTCAACACGGGAGCCTCTCGTACACGGAGGTCTACACCCAAGACTAGCAACAGTAACAAGCCTCGTCGAGTATGTCGGTACTGTCATCAGTCATTTGGCAGGCTCTCGTTACTCAAGTCAGTGCTCACCTTCACACCCTCTTGAGATGATAAGGTGGCTTGCAACGTCGACGTTTTAACTGACGATTGCACCGCAGTAAACACATCTGGCGAAAACACGAGCCAAGCATACCATGTCCAGTTCCTAGTTGTTTACGAACCAGGCCATTTGCCGACAAGAAAGCCAGGGATCGGCATATACGGCAAGAGCACCAAAGATTTGCTGCCGACCCTCGAAACAACATTGCCCCTGACCAAGGTAAATGTTTATTCCCCGGATGTGGAGTTGTAACAACTCGAAAGTGCAATCTGCTGCGCCATGTTCGAGAGTTCCACAACCAGGAGAAGAGGGTGCGGAAGTCGGGGGGCTGAAGAGTATCCTGAACAGATAGATGGCTTTGACGTTTTGAGCTTGCGCGTTGATATCACATCGAGAAGCTCCAAACTTTTGTGCAGTGTATTCAGCTTGAATCGCAAGGTGTTCTTCGATCCATCACATGGTTCAATGAGAAAAATGATTGTTGATCGTCAACTCGCTGTGATGTACTGGTGCAGATGAAGTTTCAAGTTGGAAGCATTTGCGCTGAACTGTCCAAGTCATGACATGAGCGGCATCACGTGCGCGATAAGCCAGCCACATCCTCTGCCCCACACAATTAACGCTGACCCCTGCGTCGTGGGACCTCATGCCTGCGTCCACTCCAAGATGCGACTTCAACCAGAACCCCTTACTCATTAGCATGCGTTACGACCGGCGATAACCTGCAGTCTTCTCCTCTCGCACGATGGACGACCTTTCAGGGCTTGATTGGTCCGCCAAAGCAGGCGGCGGACCGCCGAAACCGCCCGTCATGAACTCGACATATGCTTCACTGCGACCTACGCCCTCCCCACTCGGCTCGGGACGCAACACCCCTCTATCCGCTCAAGGTTCCGGCCCGGCTGCGCTCAAACCGGCGCCCGCGAAACCGCCGCAGGACAGCTTCAGTGATCTGATGAAGTATGGGCCAGCCAGGTCGAATAAGAATCTCAGCTTGGCAGAGCGCCAAGCACAGCTCGAGGCCGAGAAGCGCAGGAAGGAGGAGGAACGGAGGAGGCAGCATGAGGCGCAGTTTGGCAATGGGCAGTTCTGGGACGCTTTGGGCACTCGAGGGTCGTCTGCCACTGCCAGCCCTGCAGTTCAGACGCCACCAGTCTCGAACCCGATTTCCCCCAACGACGACGATGACCTCTTTGCAGCTTTCAACAAGGATACCAAGGTGGACAATGCAAGCCACTATCCGCCTCCCGTCGATTCGCGACGATCCACCCCGGCCGGCGGAGCTCCGATAGACCTGAGCGACCCCAATGCCTGGCATACCACAAGCACTTTGAATGGAGGCGGATTCGGTGCTGAAGACGACGATCCTTTTGGGTTGAACGAGATAAAGCCGGCTGCCATTAACGCTTCTGCGCCGCCGCCGCCGCAAGATGACGACGATTTCCTCGGCGACTTGGGTCGACCGGTTGAGGAAGTACGACAGAAGCAGCAGATGCAACGGCCTTCACCTTCGCCCGCTCCTGGGAAGCCGATTGAGGATGACGAAGACTCAAGCTCAGCGGATGAGCCACAGCCAGTCGAGCGGCAGCCTAAGCTGAACAAGGACCCCTTTGATCGAGCAGTCGCGCAACTTGTCGACTATGGCTTCTCTGCCGCGGATGCTCAGCGAGCTTTGGTAGAGAGTGGATCTGGTTACAACGCCCAAGCAGCTGTCAATTGGCTCCTGGACGAGGCGCACAGAAAGTCCAAGGAGCAAGCACAAGGTCAAGGGCGAAGCTCTGCCGCCAACCCTAGCCGCCCCCCGCGAACCGACAGCAGGTCGCCTGCTAGAGGAGAGCCTGACCTGGCCAAGCAAGCTGCAGCTGTGGGAAACAGCTTGTTCAAGACGGCCAACTCTCTTTGGAAGACTGGTCAGAAGAAGATGCAGCAAGCAGTAGCTGACTTCCAACAAGATGGAGACCCTAACCAACCCAAATGGATGCGAGACGCACAGGCGCAAGCTCAACAAGGACAGAAGAGGACCGAGCCAGATGTTACGGATGAAGCGCTCATGCTCGAAGCTGGCGGCCGGCCGCAACCCAAGCGATCTTCGAGTCGAACGACAACCGAGCACGCAGTACCGCCCCGAGAAGCACCGAGAGGGCCGTCGCCAAGAGGGCCGTCGCCGGCACATTCATCGGCAAGTCGGTCTAGTCCCGCACCGAAATGGCAGCAGCAGGCACAACCGCCAGCCCCCCTCGACACCAGATCTAGGTTGAACAGACTGGCGGCTGACGACGACGCCTTCTCTACCTACAGCAGTCCCAATAGAAGGAAGAAGACACCCCAGCCTGCGGCGGCACCCAAGAATGAGCCAGAGCCAGATCTGTTGTTCGGCGGTGAGGCGCCTAAGCCATCACAGCCGCTTCCCCAACGACCCGCCCAGAGGCCAACTCCACAGGCTTCACGCCCGTCGCCTTCAACACCCAAGCCCGCGCCGAGACCTGCCCGCCAGATCCCATCTCTTAGTCCTGTTGCGCTCCAGACTTCGACGCAGCATCGCATTCAGGGTACTGCGCACTTCAAGCGCGGCGACTACGCAGCTGCACACTCATCCTATTCCTCTTCGTTGTCGGCAGTCCCCGCAACGCATCCCCTCGCTATTCTCCTTCTCACAAACCGTGCCTTAACAGCGTTAAAGATCGGAGAGCCCAAGCAAGCTGTCGATGACGCAGACACTGCGTTGAAGCTCATCGGGCCCGGAAACGGCCAGGGAGAGGTAGTTGCGGTGAGGAACGAAAGCGGAGAAGAAGAGAACCGGGAAATGAAGGATCTTTACGGCAAGGCGCTCAGCCGAAAGGCGGAGGCTCTTGAACAAATGGAGAAGTGGAGCGATGCCGGAGCAGTCTGGCATCTTTGCGTTGAGAGCGGTGTTGGCGGCCCCACGGCTGTCAAGGGTCGCCAGCGGTGCCAAGCTGCCCTTGCTCCTAAGCCGAAGCCAACTCCAAGACCTGTCGCCGCGAAGCCTCGTCCGAAGCCAACGGCAACTGCTAGTCTCGCACCACAGAAGAGCTCGGAAGCGGTAACCCGACTACGAGAGGCGAACGACGCTGCCGCAAGGGAAGACGATGAGAAGTTTGCCTTATCGGAGAAGGTCGACGCGAAGGTCTCGGCCTGGCGGGACGGAAAGAGGGATAACCTCCGAGCGTTGCTCGGCAGTCTCGACAACGTCTTGTGGGAAAACAGTGGGTGGAAGAAGGTTGGCTTGCATGAGCTCGTCATGGCCAATAAGGTCAAGATCAACTACATGAAAGCCATCGCTAAAACGCACCCAGACAAGGTAAGTCAAGGAGAGAAGACAGCTCCAGGCGCAGGCCTTTGCTAATGCATTCTAGCTCCCCCAAGATGCGAGCACAGAAGTGCGATTAATTGCCGGACTGGTATTTAGCACCCTGAATGAGAGCTGGGACAAGTTCAAGACGGAGAATGGGCTATGAGCGATGATGCACCCATGAGCAAGACAGGGGTTCTAGAGCGTTGTCTGTGCACTTGATAGAAGCATTGGCTTGGGAAAGGCGAGGTATATCGGTAGAATCGTTGCGATGGAGTTGTAAGAATGAGAAGCTCGGCCGTGCCGTACTGCCACTGACACCATGCTATGCCGTAAATTACGAGAAGGAAGCAGAAATATGCAAACGCCATGACACCAAGGCTTGTCAGTCTTCACTATCGCCTTCACTCTCCTATTTATCGTTCCGTGCTACTCGCGCTCCTGAGGGTCCTCTCCATGCGAAATGGCACAATCACCTACAGCCCTAGGGATTTCCGTACGCCGTCGCGGACCTTGTTCTCGTACTCTGCGCGTCGCTCGCGCCACATCTTAGCAGCCTCGACATTGGCAGGGCTCTCGTCGTTGGGTTCGGCGAGCATGCTCATGACGGAGATGAGAATCTTCTCGACGGACTGGATGGGCGACCAGCGCTCCGAGGCGTGCTCGTAGTGGTTCGGGTCGTCGCCGGGAGGGTGCAGGATGGAGATGCATACGAGACCGCTGGGGTAGACTGCGACCTGGTCAGTATAGACGAGCATGGGCGCGAAACGAGTGCGAGGCTAGACTGAACCGTTCGGGTGCCAAACGTCGCAGAGGAACTTCATGGAAGGAGGCGCAAGCGGGTAGTCCTTGGGGAACTTGAGCTCGGCGGGAAACACGCCGCCTTCGAAGGGAGTGCCCTCGGGGCCTTGGATGAGACACTCCCAGTGGAGGAGGTCATCTTCGGATACGGGACCGGCGGTGATGCCCTCGGGCGGGTTGTTGGTGAGCGCGCGGTACTCTTGGAGAAGGCGGCGGTGGGCGGTGGATTGCGCCATGGTCGAGGGGACGGGATGGAAGGTCGGAGCTCAAGTTGATGGGGGAGAGCCTAGGTAGACTGTCTCGCCCGAGGAATGCGTTGCTGGAGTCTGGCGATGTTGATGTCGAAGAGGGGAGGCATGCTATCGGATCGGAGGCGGTGGATGTGGCTCTTGGAGGGAGGGTGGGGTACCGGGGGCGGAATGACTCCGCGCCGCGAATCCACTTCGGCGGTCTGCCGGACGTTGTAAGTCTGGTGAAGGCAAATCTAACCTGGACCGGCGTTGCTCATCTGAAGTTATCACAGCGACAGTTCGTTTCACATCAGATGGCGCAATTCTAAAGGCGTGGCTGGCTGAGACTGCAAGCCATGTTGGAGCTATTCCGCGGTGCCTGTTCCGGCCTTACTTTGATGGATCACCATCAGAAGAGCTGTGGGCATATGAACAGAGATGGAGATGTTTCAATATCGAGATATTTTCAATGCATGGGTAGAAGGTGGATCGGTGTGTACACCTCACGAATCATGTAACGTAGCTGACGCGCAGTTGACAACGCCCTGACGAAGATATCCATCGTGCTTTGCAAATACTAGCTATGACAATCCACATTTCATCAGCCATCGGCACTCATACGATACGTGACGCAATCTCTCAGGAACATGCTGTACGCTCTGACCTAGCCTAGCTCCTGGGAAGCCCCTACTCGTACTGAGCCGTCACACTCTCGATGTAACTCGGCAACGCGGATAGTTGGTGTCACATCACGGCTGATGGACTCTCTCGATGTACATTCCGCTCAGTCCACGAAAGATATCCGGCCACTCGTAGCTTTCCAACCCCACGATCATCTCGTAAGCGCGGTCTGCACCCAGAGAACTCAGCGTTAGCGTTGAAAGCATGATGGAGCAGTCGCTGAAGAAGCTGATTCTACTCACTGGCCAAGACAGAGTCGCCGTGGAACTCCTCGAACCGGTCCTTGGCGAACTCTGTAAACCTCTTCCACAGAACTGGCGAACCCGGCCCGACTTCGATGGGGCGGAACTGGTACTCCATCATGTAGTTCTCGAAAGCAGGGTAGAGAAGCGATAGGACGTCCCTCGGGCTATGCTCGCCAGGCTGTCCGTGGCCGTTGAGCATGATGGCTGTTCCGTCCTCGCTGCTGACGGGAAGTTCGTTTGGCTGGGGCGGGTGCTGCTGGTTGGCCGAGGTATCGTTGACCAGGACCTGGATCAAGCCTCTGAGCTCACTGTCAAGATAAAACAGAAACAAAAAATCAGTATTTTCTTCTTGAGATATGGTGGATTGAGGAAGGCGTAGAGCGTCTCTTTACTGGATGTCATTGTTCACCTGGATGAGGCAGCTGGTCAGGTTCCGTATCTCCGCCATGAGCTGCAAACGCTCGTCAGCACCCGGCAGCCAGTTAATCAACAAGGACAAGCAAGTGTTTCTTACCTGCTGCTGGCTTCCGAGCATCGTCATGTCACGACCGCTGAGGTATAGATTGCTATTGTTCGAAGGGTGCGGTTGAGACATGGCGGCGATCCCTGTTTGAATTTTCTGCGAGGTTTGCGAGACTGTCAGACGCTATATGTTTGGAATTCAAATGCGCAAGACGACTAGACCGCACGGTATTCAAAGGATCAAGCAGATTCCTCTGCGTAAGGAATCAATCTGCTGTGGTAGCAGATGTCGCTGTCGAAGGATGCTAAGTCAGTGACGAAGATTACAGGAGATGGAGGGTTTCATAGTAATTTCGTAGACCAGCAAGAGCCCAGCTCAAGCGGTCGGCAAAAGTGAGGTGAGATATAACATGGCAGCTGGTACTAACAAGGCGCCGGACTGCGCAAGGTGAGCCGGCGAGAGTGCTGGGGTCTACTTCAACTTCTACTGACCGACTATGAGTGACCTCAGAGGTCAGAGCAAGACGTCGAAGGGCAGCCAGCTGAAGCGAGGCATCTCCCTGCCGCCATATTCACGATACACGGATACTAGTAGTTGTCGACCCAGCTCATGTCTGGCTTTACCTGTATTTCTAATTTCAATAACGTCTTTCACAAGTCAAAGGTGAATGAGCATCCCCGGAAGAGCGCAGGCGAAACTAGAGCAGCTGTGAATGAATGAATGGTACCAGAGTAGCGACGCGTAACTCCGCACATTGCCGAGTGCTTCCGTAAGAAATCGGACCTGGCCTCTTGACCTCTTAGTCTCGACGTCGAGGGGCGATGCGACTACGCCATATCAATAACAGATCGAGGGTCAGACAACTCGAATACACCAGATCTATGGGAGAGCGATTTTGACGTACGAGCTAGATAGTTTTAATTTGCAGCATCTCTCACAATCCGGTATGGTGTAACGGTTATCATTCCGCGTTTTCATCATGGAAACGTGCCGCGGCGATCGGGGTTCGATTCCCCGTACCGGAGTTCTTCTTTTGCTGTTTTTACTATCTTAGCCTTTACTTTTTCGCACTCTCTTCTATTGATGTCATTTATTCATTCATCATGCACAGTCGATCCGATCGCGTCGTTCAGTGACGTACATTCGTTTACTTTGTTCGTAAATCCAGTAGTCCGTCCTTGCGCCCAACCAAGCAAACCTGTCAGTCAATACCCACCCGCCTAGGTCGATGTGACGTCGCAACGAGATGATGCATCCGAGTCGTACTTTTTGGTGGATCCATCACACACGATTAGCGAGCAAGTGTAAATGTAAGCTTTGATCATGTGAAACAACCATTGCCATTGACTCCATCCCGTGATTGATGGTATTATATATGCTATTGCTACAAGAGTTGTCGTTCCGATACCCTCTATTTGGCTTCCTTCTTGGCCTTCTCGGCGATTTCCTGCGCCTTTTCTGACTTCTTCTCAAGAACCTGCTTGAGCTCCTCCACCGTCTCCTTGAAAAGCTTCTCGCCCTCCTCCTTGTGCTTGCTGGCTACCTCGCTTAGTTGCTGAAGCTTGCCCAGAACGTCCTCGCCCTGGGGAAGCTGCTTCAGGTACTTCTCCACGTCAATCCAGCCACCGGTGAGCTCGTTGCCCTTTGACTTGGCCTTGTCCACGGCATCCTTGACGTACTTGTCGAGGTCGCCAGTGTCGCCAGACTCGATAGCCTTCTTGGCCCTGTCAAAGAGCTCCTTGGCATTTCCTTGCTTGAGGGCGTCGGCATTCTTCTCGACAAGCTCCTTAACCTTGGGATTCTTCTCCAACAGCGGCTTAGCCTCCTCGAGGCCCTTCTTCCAGGCCTCGTCACCAAGCTTCTGGATCTGCTCTACCTTGTCCTCGATCAGCTTGCGGGCCTTCTCGAGACTGCCGATGCCAATTCCACCGGCAAAGATGTCCTTGACCTGCTGCCAAGTCTCGTCGACTTGTTTCTTAGCTTCGGGGCCGTACTTTTCGCCGAGTTCCTTCAACTTGTCCGCGTTCCCGCCGAGCTTCTCCTTGACTTGAGGGTGGTTGTCGATGATGTCGGAGATGGCATTGCCAGCCAAGTTAGCAACCTTCTTGGAAAGGTCTGCGAGGACTTCGTAAGCCTTGGAGGCAGTCTCTAGGCTCAGGCCGGACTTGGACAGGTCCCGAATCTGCTTGTACGCATCGTTGACAAGCTTATCCGCCTCCTCCTTGTTGCTTTCGCGAACCTTTTCCCAATCCGCAAACGCCGTATCGACGTAGGCGCGACCACCAGGAATCCAAGCGACGTATGTGTAAGCGTACTCTTTGATAGCGTTGACGGCCTCGTCAGCAGAGGGAGTGTTGGCTTGAAGCTTCTTGGCGGCCGCACGATACTTCTGGTCGGCTTCCTTGGCAGCCTTGTTGATTTTTGAGGCTGTTTGGCCGGCAGGGGTAAAGGAATAAGCCGTGTAGAAAAGCCCTGAGCCGACGATACCTCCTGCGAGGCCCATGGCGAATCCATTGCCGCTGCCTGCGGTGGTAGATGTGCTGGCGGTTGAGGACTGGAATCGTGCCTGCTGACGGACAGGAGCTCGCAGTGAGCGCGCAGCCCGGGGAAGAGTTGATCGCATAACAGGTCTCGCGGAGATCATGATTGCGGCTTTTGTTTTCTTCTTACAAGTGATGTAGAGGTTATTGCAGGCTTATCGTAGAGGTAGGTAGAGAAGAGGAAGGTATAGTATTTGTTGGGTATCCTGGAAGGTGGTTGTTGTAGGTATAGAAGTGCCAATGGCTGCTTGCTCTGTGATGATATATGAAGCATCTGCAAACAGCCACGTCTCTGGCACGTATCCATGACGTAGGAGTAAACGCAATGGGGGAAGTGAGTAGAGTACCAAGTACTTTGGTGGGATGAAGCTCCGAGTGGTGACGTCGGTGACGCTCATAGCGGGTGGTTACCTCACTCCTTCAGTGTAGGTGGCTGCCATGCCCCAGAATAATCAGGGGCCGACTGGGGAAAATTGAATCATCTTCAGGGGAACGCGAGCTAATTGAGACGATTTGCAAGCTCGTCCATTGATGTCTTGCAAGAAACTGTGATAGCTGTATCCGTACCTGATGTCGAGACTGGCTGTTTTAGGTCTGAGAGACTACGTCATTCGGTGCACGCTCTACTGTACTTGTACGCCTAAGAAAAGCGGGTAGAAAATTTGAGTAACGTTAAAGCTTAAGCTTGTACTGTACTGTAGTTTGCCAGCAGCTTAACCTACAGCATGGCCCGATTGCACTCGGCTTCAAAAGCACCAGATCGAATTAATTAATTGCAACTTCATAGAGTGACCCAGCTACTCGGGGATGCCAACCTGATCAAGAGCTGCTGCTACACAGACGAAGTGGTAAAATTTAACATGGTTGTCAAATTTTTGATGGATATTTTACCGCCTCTATCCAATATAACTTGACGAACATATTTCAACCAAACCCACCCCAAGGTTTTCGTAAACCCTTGGAGTCAACAAATCCATTCCGATCATCCGAATTCACCTACTTGAGTATATCTCGTAATGTGCGATAGCAACTTGCCATAACTACTCTTACAACAACGGTGTAAACTTCTCACCCATCTCCTCCACCTTCTTGCAAGCGTTCTTAAAGCCCTGCTCCGCCTCGAGTCTCTTGACGTAATCCGCAACACGAGGAAACTCCTTCTCCCAGGAGCCGCCTTCCCAATCGCCGAAAGTATCGAGCCGGGTCCGCGCCGCGATGAGCGGGTAGCTGATAAGGATATCGGGAGCCGTCAGCGCAGGGCCGCATAGGTAGGCTCCACCTGAAGTACCGAGATGCTCCTCAATCATGCCCATATGGCGACGGGCATTGGGGAAGAGGTAGGAAGCAAAGATACGGTTGGCGACCATGCTGGTCACGGGACGGACGAAAAAGGGTACCGTGGTGGACCTGAGGCCTAGATACAAGTCAGCGTTCGTCCATGCACCGGCACCCGACCAGTTGAAGTGGGTGAGATGGACTTACCGTTGAAGAACAGAGCCATAACCATGAGGGACATGAAGCTCCCTTCAACATAATGCAGGTAGTACTGGTAGCGCATCCACATTTCTGTCTCACCACCCAAAACGCCTTCCCGGCCCTCGACCCATCGCTGCGGCAGAAGTTTCTTGCCCTGCTCGGTGTTCTCTACCAGGTACTGCACGATGAAGCCACTCTCAGCCAACACCCGCGTCTCAGGCTCCGGCCGTCCGTCGATAGGGGGCGGGGTGACGGTGATGACGGGCGACTTTCCCAGAGGGTGTATCTTGCGGAGCTCTGGAGGTGCGAGCTTGTTGTCTTGGCGCTTGAAAAGCTGGAGGTCGTAAGGTAGGCCGAGTTCCTCGAGAAGCCAGAGGATGCTCTGGGAGCGAGAGCTCGTAAGCCTATAGAAGAGACGGCGGTCAGTTGGTTGAAGTCAGGGAACCGGGGCTCGGTTGGCTGGGAACGTGGCGTGTAGCATGAAGCAGCGCGTGACGGGTTACGGGGCAATCACGTACCAGTAAAGCTTGATCTTCGGCTGGTCGTCGGCGGTCATGATGCAGGTCTGAGATTGTCCTCTTGCCTGAGTGGTGAGCTCTCGGTTTAGAAAAGTAGCACTTCACTATCTGACTAGCGTAGCCTGATCAAAGTCAGCACTATACTGTAGGTATAATATAAAGCCGACTGAATCGATCAATATCGATGTCGGAGCGTCATTATTATGGGTTGTTAGCCAGCCACCCGTCACATGACATGTTAGATCGCCATGGGGTTCTTTCCAAATGTGAGGTCTAACGTTAGCTGAGTTGACGCTACTTTACGTAAGGTACTGCAATAAGTTAGACTACGTAGTGGTTGACTACTGCGAGAGAAGAGGCAGCAACTTCCTCGTTCGGCATCAACTCGCAGTCCCCGAAGTCGAATAACAACTTGAACTCAACGCTACCCGGTGACGTTGTACAGAAGTCTGTATAGCATGCTACCGTATGGTACAGCACGCATTGCATTACGATCCTTGTAGTCGCATCAATTGACTGCAACCTGGAACCTGGAACCTGGAGTTAGCTCAGCTTAGCGTACAGTACAGACCCCCCCGCGCGTCCGCGGCCTACATCGGTTCCGAAGCAACGGACGACCATCGTGACCGAAGAAGTTCTACCGATTCTCTGCCGAAAACGTAAAGGGCCGAATGACATCCCCGCAGGTCTAACCCTTTCCCTACCCTGCTGCAGCGATCAAGAAAGTCGGTAACCATCGTCGGTTGAGGAATGAACGGCAAAAGTGGGACCCAAAATCTGGGGTCCCCCGCACTCACTAGAGTAGGGGACGGGGCCTACTTTAAAGCCAGCAGGTTCGTCTTGGTGTAAGTGGGCACCTCGAGATGTGGCTGAGCTCAACGTCAAATGAAACGTGAGTTTGTCTGTTCTGATCAAAAAAATTCTCTAGCCCTGGTTTTGTTTTTAACGTTAATCATATGCATGAACCAGCGTGCGGTGTAGTCTTGTCTAGTCTAGGTGGGACTTGCACTACGGAGCCGGCCCATCTGCTATATAGCCTATCTAGACCAGACGCGAGCTGTCGTAGTTATGCTATCGTCCATAGCTTCTCTCCAACTTCTCCAACTTCTCCAATCCGAGGTGAGTTAGTATGGTAACCTACAAGCTCTGAATTCTCGTGCTGAGCCTCGCCGTATTACGAGATCACAGCCCGAGCGACATCCGAGTCCGTACTTCCCGGGCAGAGAACCAAGTTGGACCAATGCCAACACAGTCCATCCATGCACTCCGCTCGGCTCATAGCTCTTGGGCATCGGCAGCTTGGCAAATGATGCGGGCTTAAAAATTTATGGACTAGCACGGTAGTTTGCAACGCTGTCTGTCCCCTTTCCCCGGACGAAGTAGCGTCTTGGTGTGTAATTCAAATATTGGGGTTCTTGCGCTAAAGCTATAAAAGCCGGCCTCTTCACCTCCTCTCCAGCAGGCACAGCATATTGAACACCCTGATAGCTTCTTTTTCTCCTCCTCCTCCTCCTCCTCCTCTTCTACCAACCACCCCACACTAGAGTTCAATCTCACCCTTCTCCAGTGCTCCTTATGTGGTCTTCATTGACTCTGGCCCTTGCGGCCTTGCCTTTGGGCATCTCGGCCGCAAGACCCCAGCCCTACTGGGTAACCCAGAACAACGGTACTCTACCAATCTACCGCAACTCATCTCACTGCGTCAATGAACGTGTCGAGGATCTCCTGAGCCGCATGACTCTCGAAGAAAAAGCTGGCCAATTCTTCCAGACCCAGATGCGGCAGGGCCCTAATGGCACTCTTTTTGAGGGCAGCGAGTTGGCCAACAGCACCGAGAACATGCTTGGGAAGTCCATGACTCACTTCAATCTCATTGGAGACATCACAGATGCTCGTCAGATTGCCGAGTTTGTCAATTTGGTTCAGGAGCGTGCTCTCGAGTCTCGTCTCGGCATCCCCATCACCCTGTCCTCAGATCCCCGCCATGCTTTCACAGAACATGTCGGCACAGGCTTCCGTGCTGGGAGTTTCTCAGAGTGGCCCGAGACCCTTGGCCTCGCAGCACTTCGTGATCCTGCACTCGTGAGGAAGTTCGCTGAGGTCGCGCGTGAGGAGTACATCTCCGTTGGCATCCGAGCCGCCCTCCACCCTCAGGTCGATCTCGCCACGGAGCCTCGATGGGCACGTATCATCAACACATTTGGCGAAGACAAGGACCTTACCAGTGCTCTCCTTGTAGAGTACATCAAAGGTTTCCAAGGTGACAAGATTGGCCCTCACTCCGTCACCACCGTCACGAAGCACTTCCCCGGTGGCGGGCCCCAGCAAGATGGAGAAGACTCCCACTTCGCTTATGGCCAGAACGCTACCTACCCTGGCAACAACTTCGACTACCACCTCCAGCCTTTTAAGGCTGCCATTGCCGCTGGTGCTAGACAGATGATGCCTTACTACTCAAGGCCCGTTGGTACCAGCTACGAGTCTGTCGGGTTCTCCTTCAACAAGGGCATCATCACCGATCTGCTGCGTAATGAGCTCGGCTTTGAAGGCATTGTCCTCACCGATTGGGGGCTTGTCACCGATTCTTACATGGCCAAAGGAAAGTTTGAGGCTCGAGCCTGGGGTGTACAGAACTTGACCGAGCTAGAGCGCGCTGAGAAGATCCTCAATGCTGGCTGCGATCAGTTTGGAGGCGAGCAGCGTCCCGAACTCATTCTCCAGCTTCTCGAGGAAGGCCTCGTCACCGAAGACCGCCTCGATGTCTCGCTACGCCGGTTGATGAAGGAGAAATTCCTCCTCGGCCTCTTCGACAACCCCTTTGTCGACCCAGATGTTGCCGAACGAGTCGTCGGAAACGACTACTTTGTCCGTCTTGGCGCCGACGCTCAGCGCCGCTCATATACTCTCCTCACAAACAAGGAGGACATTCTGCCCCTAAAGCATGTGTCCAAGGACACCAAGTTTTACGTCGAAGGATTCAATTCTACCTTCCTCGATGCCCGCAACCTGACCACCGTTGACAAGCCCGAAGACGCCGACTTTGCCCTCCTCCGCTTCAGCGCCCCCTTCGAGAGGAGGACGGGTGTTTTTGAAGAGAACCTTACCGCCGGTAAGCTCGAGTATAATAGCACGGAGAAGGCCCGCCAGGCAGAGATTTACTCCAAGGTACCTTCGATCGTTGACATCGTCATGGGTCGACCCGCTGTCATTCCCGAGATCTTTGAACAAGCCGCCTCTGTCTTTAGCAGCTACGGTAGCAGCACTGAGGCGTTCCTGGATGTTGTATTCGGAGAAGCTAGCCCGGAGGGTCAGCTGCCTTTCGACCTGCCTAGCTCGACGTCCGCAGTTGAGGCTTCCAAGGAGGATCTTCCTTATGACACTGAGAATCCTATCTTTAGATTTGGACATGGACTGCGCTACGCGTCCAAGTGCGGCGACTCTTAATCTAGCGACTGGTGTCATTTGGAGTGATGAAGTAATGTAGAAAATCTGGCCGTTCCGGCTTCTTGAGTTGAAAGTTGAAAGACGTGTATACCTGGGTGTCTGTTCGCTCCAGTTTACAATATTTTATGCCTGATGGACTCTTTTTACTTAACCCTTTCCATCATTTCTACATGTTTCACTTGTGTCATTACTGCGTTAGTATCACAGTTAGTCACTTAATAGACAGGCCAACAAGCATAGCAGTTAATCTATAATCATGGTTCTTATATTGATGGGAATACGGGACCCTGTATTACAAAGCTCGAGAGAGAGCTCTTGAAAGCCATCGTATTCATCGGGCCCAGCCCTGAGTGAACCTCAGCTTCACATCGTACAGCCGGCCAAGGCTGATGCTTCCGCGAGCTGCGTAAGCAACGGGCTGGTCTTTGTCAAGCATCGATATTGGAAATGTATACTTGTCAGAATTTACCTAGTAATGATACCCTATCTTTCAACGAATCGATTTTTCTTTACTTCTTTGTACTCTATCTATCCCTGTCTAAAGCAATCCCTTGGCCTTCAGATCATCATGTGCCTTCTTCTGGCGATCCCACGACTTCTTGAGCACCTTCGACTGGCTCTTGGGCACATCACTACCGTCCTTCATCTTCGTGGGCATTCCCTGCTCATCCCATGCGCTGTAACGCTCGTCCTTTTTGAACATCTCCTGCGGCGGAACCTTGGCCTTTTCCCGTGCCTCCTCCTCGGCCTTCTCGCGGGCGAGACGTGCCTCCTCCTTCTTCCTCGCCTTCTCAGCTTCGCGGGCGGCCTTTTCTTCACGAGCAGCAATGAGCTCTGCCGCGGGGATGAACTTGATCAACGAGGGCTGATTGTCTGGCCGGTCATCGAGGTAAACACCAATGTTCGTGAGATCTTGGTCACGAATGCGGTCGGTGAGGGCGAGGATGGCCTTCTTGGTATCAGGGGCCTGGGCTGAAACGATCCGGCGAAGCTCATCTCGGATTTTAGAGACCACGCGGAGGTAGGGCAAAGCCAGCTGCTCAATGTCGCGAGACCCGCTCGA
This sequence comes from Coccinonectria pachysandricola, assembly GCA_003693555.1. Classification (NCBI taxonomy): domain Eukaryota; kingdom Fungi; phylum Ascomycota; class Sordariomycetes; order Hypocreales; family Nectriaceae; genus Coccinonectria; species Coccinonectria pachysandricola. The sequence continues at coordinate 39,539 of QUZF01000019.1, forward strand.
AGCTAGCGATTCAAACTCCTTTGTGGGGTTCTGGCTCAGCAATGAGGAGATTGCCTCGTTGTTGAGGGAGAGGTTGTTGACATCTGATTTGACCCGGTCGAGTACCTCGACAAAAGGCCTAACGGCTGTCTGGGGCTCGACGTCAGCAGCGATTACAGCCGCCCAGCCAAGACCATTGTAGGGAGGAGTAGCGTTGGCGTCGAGACCGAATATGCCGACAATTTTGGTAATCCATCGGGCAATGGTCTCTAGGCCGACGAGATCGGGTTCCTTGTTGTCCTTCAAGTGAACATTGGCCGCGTTGACAAGCTTCAGAATGACAAGCATAGCACGGGGCGTATCGAAAGAATTGACCATGGCGGCCTGGAAGTCCTGCTTTGCCTGCTCCAGTTCACCAAGCAGCCCCTCGGCGGGCTTGTTGTCGGGGCTGATGGAGAGCGAGCCGATGGAATTTGTAACGCCGGCCTCGGCAACAAGAGACTTGGTGTTGACAAAGAAGTTCTGTGGATTGTCAGTAACGATCTCCAGATGACCATTCTCCGGGAAACACATACGCTGATTGTGGCCTCCCAGTTCTCAGCCTGCAGTCTCATATCTGGGGAAATCTCGACTCCGTCGTTCCATCGACCCAGCAAGAAGACGACACGCATGCCTCGAGAAGTGTAACTCGTAGCTAGCGCATCCTGAATTGTTTGGAAATTCTTGAGCGACTTGGACATCTTGGAACCCGAGATAGAGAGGTGACCCATGTGGAGGAAGTAGTTGACCCAAGTGTGCTCGCCTTTCTCGTGGTTGCAGAAGAAAGCCTCACTTTGCGCCAGCTCGTTATCATGATGAGGGAAGGCCAAGTCGATACCGCCGGAGTGAATGTCCATCTGAGCACCCAGTACGTCCGAAGCCATGACAGAGCACTCGATGTGCCAGCCAGGACGACCATCTCCCCAGGGGCTAGGCCAGAACGGCTCACCAGCCTTCGACTTCTTCCATAGCGCGAAATCACCGGGGTTCTTCTTTCCACCGAGGTTCTTAGAGAGCGATCCTTCACCCTCCTCCATAAGAGACTTGTCGTTACGCACGTCCGGACGCAATCGCGCATAAGTGTTGCCCGCCTTCTCAAATGCCTCGATGTCGAAGTAGACGGAGCCTTCCGATTCGTACGCGAATCCCTTATCGACGATTCTCTTGACGAAGTCTGCGATTTGTGGGACATACTCAGTCACTCGGGTGATGACATCGGGTCGTAGCACGTTGAGCGCATCCATGTCGTCGATGAACAACTGCTCCATGCTCTGCGTTAGGTCTGTGAACATGGTCTGATCTCGAGTGTCGATGGTCTCCTTGTATAGCGAATCGAGGTAGGGTAGGAAGATCTCGTCTGCGCCGGGGAAAACCTCACCCGAGCTAATGGCGTCCGCAGCGGCTGTCATGTTGCTGAGATGCATCTTCACCTTAGCCTCATCGTCACCTGGCCTCCCCTCTCCTGAGATAGTTCCTCCAGCCAGAACGTGTCCATAACCAGCCTCTCTGCGAGCAGAGTAGTTTGCCGCGTCGAGTTCTTCCTCCTCCTTAAGCAGTAGCGGCAGACTGCTCTTGGCGTAAGCGCGGAAAGCAGCAAGTGCCAGCTCCTTGAGCTCTCCGTTCGAGTATTTCTTGTTCTTCTCGAGTTCCAAGAGTCGTTGACGTCGGGCCTTGATGATGATCTTGTCGTCGATGTCGGTAATGTTCATGACGAAGTTGACATCGAAGCCAAAGTAGTGCTTGAGGATGCGCCTGATGATGTCGGTAGAAACATAGTTGCGCGCATGTCCCAGGTGGCTCTTGTCGTACACGGTCGGTCCGCAAGCGTACCACGACACCTTGCCCTTCTCAATCGGCGCGAAAGGCTGGGGAGCCCCGGGTTTGAGGGAGTTGTAAACCTTCAGCGACTCCATGGCGTGAGTCGAATGTGCGCGACAGATGTGCAGAGGTCGAGGGTGAAGCAGCGAGGAAATGAGAAGTCGAGGTCTGAATCGCACGAGATTCATCCAGACAGAGCCGTAGAGAATCGAAAGGAGTGGCGAATTAGACGCCCAACGACATCAAGAGAAAAGGGGGAGGTTGTCCAGGGAGCGACTTGGCGAGCTGGCGATGTGTTTGAATTTGAGTCACAACATCGACAAACTAAGCTTGCGGACCTTCACTGCCCGAGACCCCTCCTGCTCCCGCGTGACAGGGCGCTACAGGTACCTTAGTTGATCCCCGACGTGCCTGGCAATGCCCGAAGCTTGACTGGCCAGGTCGTCCATTCAGCGGCCGTCCAGGGATGCCCCTCACTAAGGCAAGTTGGTAGTGGGGCAAGCTTGGCGTTAAACTTTCCGCAGCCTTGCTCTTTCTTGGAGAAATATTTTCTGGAGACTCAACTTGAACAAAACCCATCTCGACAGCAGACGCTGTGGCAGAAGCTTTTAAAATGGCCACCATGCCCCAACCCTCACCTTTCCTGGAACCGGGAGTCACGACGACGCCCAAAAATCTCGCAATTGTCCTGCTATCCCGAGATAATCTTCAACCCGTCACGCTCGAAGAATCAAAGGGCGCCGTGGACGGTTATGCCGAAGGCGCGACATTGAACACTCGCTTCGGATCGTTCCCACACTCTACGCTTCTTAACATCCCTTGGGGTTCTCAGGTACGCGCCTCAGCGGTCGACACCGGCTCTCGAGGACGTAAACGCCGGAGAGAAGCCACTGACGAGGACACACCCACGACCACGCAAGACGATGAGAACAGCAAGACAGAAACGGCTACGTCGCAACCAGCCAAGAAGGCGATTGCGGCCTCGAGTGGCTTCATTCATATTCTGAGACCTACCCCCGAACTATGGACTAGCAGCTTGCCCCATCGAACTCAAGTGGTCTACACTCCCGACTATAGCTACGTCTTGCAACGGATTCGGGCACTGCCGGGTACGCACATCATCGAAGCTGGGGCCGGAAGTGGCAGCTTCACCCATGCTTCGGTGAGAGCAGTGTATAACGGGTACCCAAAACACGAGGGTGATGTTAAGGGCAAGGTCTTCAGCTTCGAGTACCACGAGCCGCGATATCAGAAGATGAAGGAAGAAATCGAGGGTCACAGGCTAGAAGGAGTTGTTCAGATGACGCATCGCGACGTTTATGGTGACGGATTTCTCGTTGATGGAAAATCACCAAACGCATCGGCAGTGTTTTTAGATCTACCAGCCCCCTGGGAAGCATTGCATCATCTCTCGCGACAAAGGCCCGCAAAGAAGAGTAAACAGACCGGCCAAGACGAGACCACCGAGTGGATCTCACCTCTGGATCCCAATAAGAGTGTCCATATCTGCACATTCTCTCCTTGTATCGAGCAGGTGACACGTACGGTGGAGGAGATGAGGGTACTGGGCTGGGTTGATATCGACATGATAGAGATGTCAAATCGAAGGTTTGGCGTATCTCGCGAGCGAGTCGGCGCAAATCTACCCATCGACAGGGGCAACATTCAAATGCCCGCGAACGTGGATGAGGCTATTGTGAGGCTCAAGGAGATTAACCAGAAGACCAAGGAGTTTCACAGCAAGCAGTACAAAGCTGCCGACCGCGATACCTCAGAGATGGATATTGACACACCAGCTTCGGACAACAAGCTCAAGAATGGTACCAAGGAGTCATCAGAAGAGGATAGCAAACCCTGGATGCATGGCAGACTGATCCATCGGGCCGAGACTGAGCTCAAGACGCACACATCTTATCTCGTGTTTGCTACGCTACCGAGAGAATGGACCGAAGAGGACGAAGCTGCTGCCTGGGAGAAGTTCCCTTGCGGCAAGGAGGGCAAGTTGACGATCGGCAGCCTGGATAAGCAGCTTCGAAAACAGCAGACTAGAGAGAAACTCAAGTCGCGGAAGCAGAAGAAGGATCAAGAGTGGGAAGAAAAGAAGCGACAAGAACAGGAGCTGAAAACACAGCAGGAGCAGAAGAATAATGATACCCAAGCTGTCAAGCCAGAGGAGACTACCGAGTTGTAGAAACGAAGTCTTGGTCTCACTGCGGCTTACGCTTTAACTGTGTAGCAATACAACTTTTGCAGCGATTCCTTCGCAATCCATCGCTGGAGCGACAACCTGATTTGGTGATTTGCAACCGCATTTTCAAATGCCCGACTAGTACCATCATCTTATGATGTTATAGAAGTACTATGAATAAGCTACTAAGTTGTCCAATCACCAATTCTTCTGCGTTGTGTCAGGCAACCTACGAGGCAGTGAGTGGCTTTAGCAGTACCCAGCATGGAGTCGAATTAGGCTGATTTGGTCCCAAGAGCTTGAATGAACAAAATGATGATTTTCATCCAGCCATTTGTGAGCGCAATCGAATACTATCAAATCTGAATTGCTCCTACGCTTACAATGTTAGGCACTTTCCCGCCGGGAACTGTTATAGATACAAAGCAAACATCAACTCCATATCATAGGTATCAGAACACAGCATCCAGAAACCACATATTCAAGTGTCTTGAACAATTAGTTGGATCTCAGTAAAACCAAGGTTTGAAAACTGATGCATCTCTAAAGTGTTGACTTACACCGAAGCTTAGACGAGACAGTGCCCCAGCTCCACTAGCACTGTCTTATCAGCACCCGGAAACGGGACAACCTTTCCCCACCTCACCTCCAGCATCCCCGAACAGCAAGCGCCTAGCCTCGTCGATTTTCACGATACCCCAAGCTCCAGTCACCACGCGACAGCTCATCCCCGATCCGCCGCAGCCATGACGTCCACAATCGGCATCCCCATCAAGCTCCTCAACGAGGCTATGGTGCGCCTACCCCTTGCGCCCCTCTCAGGGGACCGCTTGAAGCCCGAATTGGAGATGCTGACTTTCTTCGACAGGGCCATATCGTCACTCTCGAGATTACCTCTGGCCAGACCTACCGCGGCAAGCTCCTCGATGGTACATATTCCCGTGACTTTCTTTTCTGACCCAACTCCCTGCCACTGCGTGCGAACGAGGAACGACCTCGCTAACTGCTATACGTCCCGTAGCCGAAGATAACATGAACGTCCAACTCAAGGACATCACCGTCACCGCTCGCGACGGCCGCGTCTCCCACCTCGACCAGGTCTACATCCGCGGCTCCCACGTGCGCTTCTTCATCGTCCCAGACATGCTGCGCAACGCCCCCATGTTCCGCAGTCGCAACGTCCGCGGCCGTGGTGTCGGCCTTGCCCGTGGTCGCGCGACTGTCAGCCGAGCGCGCGCGAGCGGTCGCGGTGGAAGGTAGACTCTTGTTTTCCCCCCCTTCGTCTTAATTGTACGATAAGAGTCGGGTATGCGAGATAGACAGGAGAGAATGAAACGGATGAAGCTATGGAGGACTGAGAAAATGTGCTTGGCGTTCAGGTTACGGGGGTTCAATTTCGAGAATCATCTTGCTGCGGCTTTGTGGATACGGGACATCGGGCGCAATAGCCCCCGTGTAGAAGTGGTGGTTGGCTACGCGCATGCGCGAGGTGCTGGAATAAGGGGAATCATCATAAGAAGCATGGTTGAAAGATGGCGGCCATGTGACTTGCCGTTCGAGTAAAATTACAAAAAGAAGGCTTATCGTACACGCCCGGTAACTCCACGACGTGATCGTTTTAACCCGTGCTATTTATTCCGAGAGTGTAAGAAAACAACACTCGCTCTACTTCATACGCGCAAGCGCATCTTCCGCCGTAACCACCAACTCGCGAACCTTGGCAAGCTCCTCTGTGCCCTCGATGGTTGCATTCTCCGCCTCACCGCCATCAAGCACCTTGGCCACGCTGTCCTCGGCACCTCGAACGGCCTTGCGTCCCTCCTCGCGAACCTCGCCCTCCCAGAAACCTCGGGCAGCCTCCCACTTCTTCTGCAGACGTGACATGCTCCACACGATACCTAGTGAAGCGACGGCGCCGACCTCGTAGATGGTGGATGAGAATGACGATACGTACAGCAGAGCAGCTAGCGATGTAGTGACGCCCGACGTACCGAGGGACTGGAAAACTAGCTTCTGTGCAAGCGCTTGCAGCGCTGGAATAGTCTCGTTTTGGAGATATCGGCGCGTGAAGGCGATGTGGCCGGGCCACTTGGGCAGAGCTGAGGAGGAGCTCGGGGAAACCATGGGTGCGAGCTCGCCCGATCCCAGCCGTCGAAGTTCCATCTCAGTGTCCTTGGAAGAAGCAGGCTGAGGGTACCTTGGCGAAGCGGGCGCCGCCTCGGCGATTCGTCCAGCTAGGTAGACGAGCTCCTGTTCGGCTGTTGGCAAGAATCGCTGGCTCAGCATCTCGTTGGTGAGCATCGCGACATCATCAACCCTCCAGAAGAGCTGCCACCAGCCCAGCTTCTTCCATCGACGGCCCGTAAAGGCCAAATCGAGCTCGTCTTGCAACTCCAAGTGGGCTTTCTGCGCCCAGGATGCGAGACCCTCGTCTAGGCTGCGCGAATCGATCGGCGCGGCAGTGCTGGATTTCAAAGCTTGAGATAGCTTCTGCGACTCCTCGGCCTGGAGAGTCGCGAGCGTGTCCTGAAGCAACGAGGCGATCAGGCGACGCACCGCAGGCTTCGTCTCGTTGTCCAGGGGGCTGATGCCGGCCTTGAGCCACTGCGCAAGGGCAGGCATGTTGCTGGCCGTCCAGAGGTGCTCGTATTGCATCGCATTCTGGGGTGCTTGCCGGAAAAGTTCAAGACCCCTCTCTGCTCGTGCGATGTCAAATACCTTGAAAGGCGCCCCAAGTTGGTCGTTGTCAACACCTTTCAAGTTGGCTGCCGTTGAGATTGCCTCCTGGCCCTCTAGCACGGGTAGTTCCGCCAACCTGACTGCTCCAGTGAATCCATCGGCAATGACGAGGGACTTGTGCACCGGTGCTGTTATAGGAGTCGTGCGATTTTCGGCTGAAGGAATGTTGACTGTAGGAACGAGCAAAGCGTCCTCCATCGCTTGGAGAGGAACATCCGGAGTTGACGCAGCAGGTGCAAGAACCTCCATGAAGAGCAGCTCCAGATTGAGCCCATTCCAGTCGGCTGAAGAAACGTGCACCTCGCTCAGCAGGTTGGTTTTTGAGATAGTGAGCCTGCCCTGCTGGCTATATTCAGGACCAACTCGAACAATGAGGGGATTTTTAGGATCGTGATCTCTCAGCTGCCCCTCCCAGTCCTCCTCCTCCCTGAGCGGATCCGCAAGAAGCACTCTCAAGACATCCTTGGCCGTCCTCCCAGCATCTGAGCTGTCCGCCAGACCAAGGATCGCAACCCTCACGGCTTCATTACCAGCAGCCTGTCGCAGACCCTGGAGTGCCAATTGCAACCTTGACAGATTAACAAAAGCTGGCGCTTGCTTCTGAAGGTCGAGGAGAGCCTGCTCCAGCTCTGCACGTGGGTTCGTTGTTGTCGCGGATGTCGATTCAAATCGTCGGGCGATGACGGCGGCTTGTCGCGACCTTGAGCGCGGTCGAGCAGCCGGCGTGACGGAACAGAAGGGGCATGCTGGGGTTTTCGAGGGCTTCTGCACTCGCAGCAACGCCCGTAGGCTTCCTGTGCTGGGCAGGCCTGGCCGTCGAGAAGCCATTTGCCGGGACGAAATGTCGATATTTCTTCGATGAAGAGTGCTAAAGTCGCGGGGCCCAGCTTTGCGAGAGCTCCAGATCTTGTACCAGACTGCTACTTCTGTACTGTGTAGGAAAAGCACGGTAAAATCCGGAGCTCCGAGCTTCCTCTGCAGGTAGATCCACCTTCACAGGTTCAAGACTACAGTACAGCACTACAGAGTACGGTAAGACTTGAATGCTGCTATTTTGATAGTGGTTTGCGATTGTTCAATCACTTCAATCCGGCAGACCTCGCACAGTCTTTGATCGTCACAACCAGAACCAGAGGGCTGCTACTATCATAGCAATGCTCATAATACACCTGGACGCAGCGACCTTTATCCGCGCTTACTTGAAGAGAGTACATTCAAAAATCTTCAACCGACCTGCGCATCGAAATGCATATATGCCTTTCGTGGCTCGTCAGGTGGACTGAGCTAATCCAAGTGAAGACGCGTTAGCTGATCAGTTAGCGCTGCTGTTTGAATCACCGGTCGCAGGTGAAGCAAAGTGTTTACTGGCCGAATTCTTATTATCGAGGTGAAAAAGTGATGATTCATAAGACACCGGTCCTAGCATGAACTAACGTTAGACCGATCTAGAAAGAAGCTTAGCATATATCCGATTCTGTTTGATAGCAGCAGTTTCCCCCGCGGCTTTTGTGTGATTCTTCATGTTCCCGTAATATATCGTAAGCCGTAGTGCCGCAAGAGATGGGGCGTGGATGAACCTCATCACACCTCGATCAAGCCATTAAACATCATGAGCGACAAAGGTGAGAGAGGGTTTAGCTAAACATCAAGAACAAGCTCACCGATTCTTCTCAGGGAAATCCACCTTCGGCTATGTCGACCCTCACTGGCCTCCTCCCCCAGGGGACGCAGATTGGAACACATCCGTCATCATATACGGCTACTCGCCGTCCATCGTCCTCGCCGCCTTCGCCGCGACTTGGTTCGCCATCTTCTTCTGCGTCCACCTTTTCCAGGTCATTCGCCATCGTGCCTGGTATTTCATCACCTTTTCCGTGGGCTTGCTCTTCGAAATTGTCGGCTACATTGCCCGCTCGCTGTCGGCTGCCAAGAACCCATACCATCTGCTCTACTTCATCTTGCAGTACTTCTTCATCGTCACCGCACCCGTCTTCCTGGCTGCGGGGATATACACCATCCTGTCGGCGTTGATCTCGCGACTAGGTCGTCAGCATTCCTTCCTGCCGCCCAAGCTGATCCTGTGGTTCTTCATCACCTCCGATGCCATCTCGACAATCATCCAGATCGCCGGCGCAGCCCTCATCGGCGTTCGTCAATCGAATCACGACGACCCTACAACCGCCAACAACATCCTCCTAGGCGGTCTGGCATACCAAGTCTTCACCATCGGTGTCTTCGTCATCCTCGTTGCGAGCTTCCTGTTCCGCGCGCGGCGGGAGATTCAGGCCCAAGGTCGGCAACTCGGGGTCTTCACCGCGGCCTTCTCCGCTGCGACGTTGCTTGTATACCTGCGAACGTGTTTCCGTCTTGCTGAGACGGCTGAGGGCCTAGGCAAGGGAGTCTCGTCGAACGAGGTCTTGTTTGGGTGCCTCGAATTTGCACCTATAGCGCTTGCCGTGCTTCTCTTTGCTACATGGCATCCCGGACGATGTGTTGGACGGAAGTGCAGGGTGGAGAACTTGGAGAAGACGCATACAAGACCGACGGATCTCTAGGGTGCTGGTTCCACTATTAAGGGTTCCGTCTACTCTACTTTAGGTAGCAGATACGCTACAGTTGCAGCGGACGATATGGAAACGTGCCTTTCTAACTTCATCCTACCACTTCACGCGTAACTTGCTTGATATCTGCCCCTCATGCCTCCTCTCCCACCCTCAACAAATCCTCTCCCACGCATCATTACCTACTTTCAGACTCATCATGATTCCGCCGGAAAACCCATCTCCGTCCTGCCCCTAGTCACCCAGCCTGGCATTGCACTCACCCATCTCATCCTTGCTGCCATCCATATCAACGACGACCCCGCCAACCTCACTCTCAATGATCACCATCCTTCGAACCCGCGCTTTCAGACACTATGGGCCGAGGTACGTGCGCTCCAATCCATGGGCGTGAAAGTCATGGGCATGCTAGGCGGTGCTGCAAAGGGCAGCTATCAGCGCCTGGATGGCAGCGAAGACCAGTTTGAGCGCTACTATAGCCCTGTGAGGGATCTCATTCGAGAACGCGGGTTGGATGGTCTGGACTTGGACGTCGAGGAGGAGATGACCCTCGGTGGGATCATGCGGTTGATCGATCGTCTACGGAGTGATTTTGGCCCCTCATTCATCATCACCTTGGCCCCGGTTGCCATGTCACTGCTAGATTTCACCAAGAACCTCAGCGGTTTCGACTACGAAGCTCTCGAGGTCATGCGCGGTCGCGATATCGCCTGGTACAACACACAGTTCTACTGCGGCTGGGGCGACTGCAGCAATCCCCTCATGTACGACTACATGATCCGCAAGGGCTGGCCCCCGGAGAAGATTGTCGTGGGGCTGGTGACGAATCCTAGCAATGGCAGCGGCTTCGTTCCCTGGAATCCCCTAGGCGCGGTCCTGACGCTTATCCGTGGCCGTTATGGCAAGTTCGGAGGTGTCATGGGCTGGGAATACTTCAACAGTCTGCCTGGTGGTACTGAGCGGCCGTGGGAATGGGCAAAGGAAATGACGACGTTGCTAAGAGGCCATGCGCTAGCTCAACCGACTCTCACACCAGCGGTGGCTATCAAACCGATGGCGAAGGGAGATGAAGTCGACCCTGACGATCATGGCACTAACGATCTTCAGATTCCCGTGGACTTTGACTACTTTACCGATGCCTCAGATGACTAGCTCAGATTCCGCTTTGGAGCTTTAACGCATCGTACCTCTCTGCCCTTCCCAGTTCTCGCATCGGAGATTCAGGACCCTTGTTAGTATTGCCCATGACTATTTGAATGGCTGCCATTGTAAGCCATTTAAGTGATGGGGCAAATTCAAGCCTAGCTTGCACCATGCACGCTGCACGCAACTATTCACCCGCAACGTTGCCATGGAGCTCATGCTCGCCGACACAATTGCGCTCAAGGATATGCATTACACTTCAACATATTTAAGCGTTATGATTAAAGCAGTTTCTTAACCGGGATTAGACAGAAGAAGAAACACCTAATCTGAAAAAATGAATAAGGTTACTGTGTGAAATAGCAGAACTGGCTAGTACAAGTTATATGGGATGATCAGGACTTAGATTGAAGTTGGGCCAGGCGTCTTCAGCATTTTATATTCTATGCTGCGTTTTATATATCTTGTACTACCTCTCGACTCTTGTTTCCGAAAGTGAACCGTCAACGGCTGTACAAGACGACAAGTACAGCCAGTGGCATCCTCGAGGTCTGGCAACCGTCAACTTGGCTGAACTGTTACGCCGGATCGAAGCAATGCACTATCAAGCTTTATGCAGTTGGCGAGCTGCTGGCTGATCTTGCAAACTCAGATTACAAGTACTGTGTCAGCATCTTGCAGTTCTGATCCGAACAAGCGCGGAGCGTGTTAGATATGCTTTGGCCGCTTGCTTTCCGTCTTCACTCCCCATGGCGCCAACTGGACCATTCAACCAATGGATGGTATCTTCTCAGGTACTCATCTTTACAACTTCTTGCTCATCTTTGAGGACGTCTCCTTTGGGTGACAATAACCGTCTACCCGCCTCAGACATGACTAGATTCCGAGCCAAGCCTGCCAACCTGGATACCGTCATTGGATGGATGCGAGGGCTTCAGTCCGCTTTAGAAACCCAGTATTCCAGCAACCATCTCCAGGATGTCCTCAAGCCTCTGTTGATGCTAACTAATACCCCAAGATCCGTCAGAATTATTGCGTTCACTAGATACATGAGTTTACACCTGCGACGATTATGATTACGGATCAGCTTCTGGCCCCGAGGCAGTACCGCGACATGAGAAAAATACTCGGGCTGCTCTCTGGGCTATTTACATCATGCTGTTCCTTGAAAAAGTGTCAAATTGGGCGCATGCGACGTCGACGTATAGTATGAACAGCTAGAGACTATTTTCGCTTTGAGTCAACGAAAAGCTGGGATCGGTAGTATCATCATAGTGGCATCCGGATGCCCAGCATCACAACTGCTGCGCGGGTTTTAAGTTAAAACTGTTTCCAACGCAGTGGGTGACCTGTGTCCACAGCGCCAACGTTTGAGGAACACGTTCCAGATACCTTGAGCTGGGCATTGAAAGAGACTATGTTGGTGTAATGGGCCTTGTATTGGCATCACCTGAATAAGATTGACTAACATACAATTATAGCGAGTAAGTTTAGCACATTGACCTCCTTTCTTCATCCGTTAAGATATCAAGTCTCCATCATAGCAAGTCTTCGCACGTCAACCATGAAATCAGGTTAAGGATGTATTACCCTTTGAGGTATGCCCACCACCTCCTAACAAACCATCCAGGGGTCGCACTGAGCTTGGACATGATAGCTGTTGTAAAGGGGGTATGCCCCTCTCATGGCTGCGATGATCGGATCAAAGAACTGCGAGTTGAATCGTCGAGGCTCACAAGTGGAGCACTCACCGCTGAGGAACTTGTCGTATGTCGTGTTGTAAGTCAGATAACCAAGTATGCGGCGACTGGAAGCGTCGGTAGCTTGGAGGCTAAAGGATTCGGGCATTGTAACCCAGCTTTCAGAGGCAGATCTGTTCCCAGCATGTTGAGCAGGAACTTCGGGGCTTTGGCTAAACCAGGTGCTATTTTCCCCAACATCACGCAGAGCTTGAATCAGCAGCAAGGTCATATGGGAGTCTGAGTCAATCTTGATCCCACCACAATCGACGTTGATGGTATAACCGTCTCCTGTGAGTGGTTCGGCAACGCAACGGCCACTCCCCTTGTCCCAGACGAACTTGGAAATGAATTCCTCCCATGTGTTTTGCCAGTTGAGAAATCGAGGACTGGCCGAGGCGGAAATAGAGAGAGAGCCAGTGCTTGGCACATCAGTTGGGACAGGATTGCCACTTGTGGGCACGGCAGTAGAAGGGGCCGAAGAGAAAAAGGTAGTGGCCGGTGGAGCTGATGAAGTGGTCACAGTGGAAGAGTGAGTGCCCATATCGTCAGGTCGAGCAGGTGCTGTATCGTCACGGTTGCAGATGAAAGCGGACCAGCAGACCGCATGGGGGTTCATGGTCTTGTTCAGGGCGTCACTGACGGGGCGTCCACGGTATGCCCAACAGTTGAGTTTCTGGCCGCCGTCTTTGGTGGTGACAGCGGTGCCAGCCATGAAGCCGTCAGGAGTGCTATCCTCAATATAGACAGTCCAAACGTCGCCATTGTCGAAGCGAGCAGTGGCACCTTTGGGGATCCAGGGGTAAATACCGTCGTGGAAGGGGACCTCAACTGACATGTCTGGAGCGTTGGGGAAAGAATAACCGCCAGCAGGCCACTTGACATCCTGGTACCAGTTCATCTGGCGAGAGGTAGACCATTTGGGATGCTCCTTGTTATCGCCAAGTCCACAGTCGCATAGAACAAGGTCTTCGCTGGGGAACTGCTGGGCAGAGGTGATGGTCAACAGAACAGCTAGGGCAGAGGCACCCGCGGTGAATTTGAATCCAGTCATGATTGGTTTTCGAAGGTGGCTTGTTCCTCTGAAGGTTTTAAACAGGTTATCTTGGGTTGTGATGAAAGGGCTTGGAGAAAGTAGTGAGTGGCTGTGAGGAGAATGAAGTTCAGAAGGGATAAAGAGAAGCGCCGTGAGTAAGTGGAAAAGACGAGCTTTTGTTCAACTGAGAGAGCGAATTCTTACATCATGAGCATTATCTTTGGGGACTGGGGTCAATATCTCCAGAGCTCCTTCTGACTCGGGGTGCAGGTCGATAATTGTTGGGATAGTTCCGAGCTGTTGACGCGAAGGAAGGCAAGAGCCACCTACTGTCGCACCTGCCCTGAGAGCATGTAGAGGCAGCAGGGCAAATCTGTCGACAAACCATTGTCTGAGAGGACCTCAGATGAAAGGTCTTGGCTTAAATATGTGCTCGAATAGGAAAGTAGCATATGGTTGCAACGTCATCGCAGGTTTGTACCAGCAAGAGCAGCGTATCATCTTCAATGGAGCTTGTGATTGGGGTGACCATCGTTCATGAGAAATCTCCAGGAAGCCATAATACCTTTCATGACATAAGAGACACTCGCTTCTGGAATGATTTTATAGTTTACGATTTGATAAAAAAATATGTTACTCACTGTCTTGGTCTAGACTTATCTGTGGATAATGACTACCAGGAACCCTTTCGTTGAGTAAAAACAATAGGAATAGGAACCAGGCTAGAATTTATCTTTTAGAATTTACGCCTACTCGTACTCACCTGAAGGGAGCTTCTATCCAATGCTGAAGCACATGCTAACTCTGCTTTTGTCTACAGCCTACCCTAAATACGCCGATCACAAATAGTCTGCCATTTTTCTTTCAATCTCAGGTTGCTTCTAGACTAGCTTTTATCGATTGCACTGTTTTTATAGACCACTTGTCTATTCCCGAATCGACCTGCCAGCTTCAAACACGCCGTGCTTGGCTTTCAGCTGCACAGTAATGCTCAAGATGATGCACCACAAAATTTTCAGACTTCAATGGCGCCCTCATCTGCGACCGCGCAGGCTTGATCCTCACTTTACTCAACCCAGTCGTGCCGCATCATCTCAAGCTTCGCGCATCGACCGCATCACGTCGAAGCTTCCGCGTCGTCTACAAAAATACACCAACGGCCTTCGTAACGCGCCAGTATCACATATTGTCTCATTTCTCATTCTGCACGAGATCACCGCTATCGTACCAGTGCTTGGTCTCTTCGGCCTGTTTCATTATACGGACTATGTACCGTTGTCATACATGACTTCCAACTTTGGCGCTTATGTACAGGATGGTGTAACCAAGTTTGAGAGATACTTCAAGCGCAAGGGCTGGTTTGGGTTTGGCCAGGAGGCTGAAGGAAGGGAGACGACAGCAGGTGATGATTCGTCAGATACGGCTATAGAGCGGTGGCAGCACGGTGATAGTCGGTACAAGCTGGTAGTAGAGGTTGCACTCGCCTACGCAATCACAAAAGCTTTGCTGCCCATTCGCATCATTGGAAGTGTCTGGGCTACCCCTTGGTTTGCGGGTGCCTTAATGAGAGCCAAGGATGTTCTCCAGCGCAAGGCACGAGGCTGATGAGGTCAGATTACAGAATAGAACGTTGGGGACCATGTATAGATCATATCCATTGAAAAGTCAATTCAACATCAATGTACGTGCTTTCTGTTTATAAACTGGAGCATCACATCATTGACGCATTTAGGCCTTCTCGTAGACCCAGTCGAACTGGGCAGACTTGTACTGGACAAGGTCGGACTCGTTGAACCAGAGAGCAATCTCCTTCTTGGCGTTCTCGACGGAGTCGGAACCGTGGCAGACGTTGCGGCCGACATCGATGGCGAAGTCACCACGGATGGTACCAGGAGCGGAAGCGAGGGGGTTGGTAGCGCCGAGGATGGCTATTGTTGTCAGTTTAGTGGCTTTACAGCAGGAGGCTGTGGAACTTACTGCGGCCAGTCTTGACGGCGTCACGGCCCTCCCAGACCATGGCGCAGATGGGGCCAGAGTTCATGTCTGTATTCAAGTTAGCATCGATCAAGTTATGCGATCGAGGCGGTGAAGAAGGTACACTCAATGAGGCCGTTGAAGAAGGGCTTGCCAGCGAGGTCAGCGTCTAAATGACGGTCAGCTGTAAGTCAATGATATATCTCGGGCTGGAAAACCAACAGTGCTTCTCGAGGTGCTCCTTGCCGGGGGTGACGAGCTTGATGGCAGCAAGCTTGAAGCTGTTTTGCCGTTAGGTCTTGAAGACGTAGGATTTGCCAACTGAATTTGCTCACCCACGGTTCTCGAAGCGAGAGAGGATGGGACCAACAAGGCCACGCTTTAAGATGACTGTTAGCTCCAACTACAATGATCTCGTGCCAGGTTAGACTAAGTGATTGTTTACCTGGACGCCATCAGGCTTGATAGCAATGAAGCTGCAGAAAACAGTTAGAATACAACTCGACAAGGCGGGGCAGCAAAGTTATCATGGCGGGGTGGCTTACGTCTGCTCGGTAGAAGACATTTTGGAATTGATTGCGTCTGGGACGATGGGTGAAACTGGGAAAGAGTCGGGAGGAGGCTTGAGTTTCGGTACAGGTGTTGAGTCTGGACTGGAAGAGGACGGAGAAAAGAAGATGTAAAAGGCGAGCAAGAAGAAGAGCACGATAAAAACTGGTGGAGGCAGATTTTCCGCCTTCCTCCGTAGCGGGTTGTGCTGGCGATTCGGGGTCTGCACGTCGCCTGAAGCGGGGTCCGGTTCCTGGCGGGGTCGGTTGCTGTTGTCAGTGGCCATCATGATCTGGCGGTAAGTGAAGGTCAGTGTGTCGGATGTCAATTCACACGGACACGTGATTTGATCTGGAGAGCTTTGTTGGTAATTAGGAGAGATCCGGGAAGCTCCCAAATCTCGCTCGCTTTCCGGTCAGGTAACTCTTCCGTATGCTATCGGATGCAGGGTCAGTTAAGCTGGAGACCGTCTCACAGCATCTTTATGGCATAGATGTACATCAGTATGGAGTGGTATCTTACCTGTATGATTATTTGCTAGTCGTCCGCAGATAGCGTCCAGCTCAATGTTAATACCGTGCGGGAAACGTGGGTGGTTCAAATAAGGTCTAAGCGCTGGGCAGCTCTAGGTGACAACTGTCCAAAGCCATGAATATTGGCTAAAAGGCATTTCAACTTTATCGAATCTTGCCCGCCCAGCAGTGGCCCACTGCTGTAAGGCCTGCTATGTCATAGTTTACAGTGGCAGCCAGAACGTTGGATAAAGAAACCGGGGCTGATAAGCGTCTTGAATATGAGGTTATGAGAACGTTCAAAGGATATGTTTATTTGTAAATCTTTAAGTATAGAAAACGATTCCAAAAGTAAAGGGGATACTGTTTCAATGGTATAGGTACTTCCCTTGTAGGTGGGTCTATGGGCACCTCTGTATAATAATTTGGTCTTGCAAATCAGTTACGCTTTGCTGCATACTTTACTTGCCCCCTGAAGAGCGGAAGTTCACCCAAGCCACGCTAACACTAACCAGGCGGCTCCATTGGAGAAAGACACGCCAATCCTAATCGGGTCTGGAGCTCGACAACTCCTGGGGACAGCTTGACCTCGACATCATCTTGGCTCCATCCAAGGCCCGGGACTCAGGAGCCAGTATTGCATCATCATAACACCGCAGCTGTACAGACGCCTAGGTCAGGCTGTACATCTGTGTTCTACAGTTCGTGGGAAAATAGTTCATATAATTCCTCAACTCGTACATCGTTTCTTAGGAAGCCGAGCGGCAGTCGACTACGACGCCATGCGGTTGACTATGGCTATGTCCCGACGGTGGACATCGTTACTCTTTCTACTGGGAACCCTCGCCTGCTTACTTCAACCTGCCAGTAAGCTAGAAGACATCTCGAATGCGTGTTCTACATGTATTGGTTAACCATTGACCTAGTTGCCGTTAAGGAGCACGACTTCAAAAAGTGCCACCAATCCGGGTTCTGCAAGCGAAACCGCGCCTACGCCGACAATGCTGCTTCATTAGGCTCGAGCTGGAAATCGCCCTACGGATTCATTCCTGACTCGGTTACTTTCAATGACGGTCAACTTCAGGCCGTACTTCTCAAAACAATCAACGACAAGGGAAACACCGTTCGACTCCCTCTCACCATTTCTTTTCTCAAGTCTGGTACCGCACGTGTGACCCTTGATGAAGAAGTCCGAAAGAACAAGAATATCATACTTCGAGATAACAGCCCCGCGAGGAAAGAGCGTTACAATGAAGTGGAGGATTGGATCATTGTTGGAGGCCTTGATCTAGACAAGGAGGCCAAGTTGGTGCATCAAGACAAGCATCGCATCAACATCAAATATGGACCCGAGTCTAAATCCGAGGCTGTCATAAAGTTGTCACCCTTCGAAATCGAGTTCAAGCGCGATGGAACATCGCACGTCAAGTTCAACAGTCGAGGCCTACTCAACATGGACCACTGGAGACCCAAGATCGAAAATAAGGAGGGTGAGGAGGCAGCCGACGACGAGAGCACCTGGTGGGATGAGACATTCGGCAGCAACACCGACTCCAAGCCCCGCGGACCCGAGAGTGTGGCACTAGATATCGACTTCCCTGGATACGAACACGTCTTTGGTATTCCCGAGCACACAGGACCTCTGTCCTTAAAGCAAACTCGTGGCGGCGAAGGCAACTATGACGAGCCCTACAGACTGTATAACGCCGACGTTTTCGAGTACGTTCTTGACAGCCCAATGACACTCTATGGGGCCATTCCTTTCATGCAGGCTCATCGTAAAGGATCATCTGTGGGTGTCTTCTGGCTGAATGCAGCAGAGAGCTGGATCGACATCACCAAGGGCAAGGATAGCGCCTTACCAGGTACAAAGACTAGTACTCATACTCATTGGATCTCTGAGTCTGGGTTGCTTGATGTCTTTGTCTTTTTAGGGCCCACTCCTGCCGATTTAACCAAAAGCTATGGAGAGCTTACGGGCTACACAGCTATGCCTCAAGAGTTCTCGCTCGGCTACCATCAGTGTCGGTGGAACTATATCTCCGACGACGATGTCAAGGACGTGGATCGCAAAATGGACCGGTCTAAAATTCCCTACGATGTTATCTGGCTGGATATTGAATACACAGACGGCAAGAAGTACTTTACATGGGACCCTCATTCTTTCGGAGACCCCATCAGCATGGGTGAGCAGCTCGACTCTCATGGACGCAAGCTCGTCATCATCATTGATCCTCACATCAAGAATGAGGATGACTACACTGTCGTCTCCGAGCTCAAATCCAAAGATCTGGCAGTGCACAATAAAGAGAATAAGATCTATGAGGGCTGGTGCTGGCCAGGTTCCTCACACTGGGTCGACTGCTTTAACCCCAAGGCGATTGAATGGTGGAAATCATTGTTCAAGTACGACAAATTCAAGGGAACCATGGAAAACACCTTTATCTGGAACGACATGAATGAGCCGTCTGTCTTCAACGGACCTGAAACCACGATGCCCAAGGACAATCTTCACTTTGGTAATTGGGAGCATCGGGACATTCACAACATCAACGGCCTGACTTTCCATAATGCAACATTTGAAGCCATGCTCTCTCGTAAGAAGGGCGAGCTTCGACGACCTTTTGTTTTGACTCGATCATTCTACGCTGGCTCTCAAAGACTGGGTGCTATGTGGACGGGTGATAATCAAGCTGAATGGTCTCATTTGGAAGCTTCTATTCCTATGATCCTGAACCAAGGTGTTTCTGGCTTTCCATTTGCGGGAGCTGATGTCGGAGGCTTTTTTGGTAATCCTGACAAGGATTTGGTAGCCCGTTGGTACCAGGCCGGAGCTTTCTACCCCTTTTTCCGTGGACACGCACATATCGACGCTCGCCGCCGTGAGCCCTACCTTCTGGGAGAGCCATACACCCAGATTGTGACTTCAGCACTGCGGCTGCGCTACAGCTTGCTTCCCGCTTGGTACACTGCGTTTGCCCAGGCCAACCGGGACGGTAGCCCAGTGGTGAAGCCCATGTTTTGGACGCACCCAGGCGAGGAAGCTGGTTTCGCAATTGAAGACCAGATGTTCCTAGGTTCAACAGGCCTGCTGGTCAAGCCTGTGGTGCAGAAAGACAAGGAATCCACGGATATCTGGATCCCCGACGACGAGGTTTACTACGATTACTTTACCTACCAGGCGCTGAAGACACGTAAAGGCAAGTACCTGACTGTTGCAGCCCCCTTAGAGCGCATTCCCTTGCTTCTGCGTGGAGGGCATGTCATTCCCCGTCGTGATGTTCCCCGACGTTCGGCTGCTTTGATGCGGTTCGACGACTACACCCTTGTTGTATCAGTGTCCAAGGCTGGCCTAGCCGAAGGGGAACTATATATCGACGACGGCGACTCATTCGAGTACGAGAGCGGCCAGTACATCCACCGCAAATTTATCCTCAGCGGCAACACCATCACGTCGGTGGATGCAGAGGGACGTGACACCAATTCCGTCAAGCCTGGCAACTGGCTCAAGGCCATGGAGAAGGTCTACGTTGATAAAATCCTTATCGTCGGTGCCCCGTCTAGCTGGAACCAAAAGGAGGTGCAGGTCGAGTCTGAGGGCCGAACCTGGACAGCCAAGGTGCATTACCACACGGCCAAGGATGGGCGCGCGGCCTTTGCGACCGTCGGTCGCGTAGGAGCTAAGATTGGGCAGGATTGGAGCATCAAGCTTGTGTAGATGATTTGATTGCTGGATCTATCCCTACCGTGGAGAGGGAGCAACGCACTAATATAGATCTCACGGAGGGAACAGCTACGCCCGGGATGACATCCGGAGCTAGATCAAGTGCTAAAATTGACGATTTAAGACTACATCGCATTGTTCAGACTCAGCATAATCATCTCAGGGACACAGTTGTCTGTGACACTGTTCAATACTACCCGTGAGTTGATAGACTAGGCGGATAGGTGACAAAAATTAAACAATGCAACAATCCTGTGTTGCATCAACCAGAGCCTACCGTCACGATGTCGAAGAAGAATGACCAAGCCGCCATAGTTGAAGCCAAGCCATGATTGCGCGGCGTAAGGAGACCCAATTCTGCGGGCCGTTGGTTCTGAGACCCTCTCCGGCAAAAGCACAGATCAGCTTGGAGACGAAGCTTGGAGACGAAGCTTGAGCGCCATCGCCGAAGGGGGTAACCCGAGCCTACCTATCGCAAGGAAACTACTGTAACTATTTAGACAGGGGTACGCGATGATGCATTTATCAATACCGTGCTGGTCAGCTGTATTGAGTTGTGCTATGTAGATCTAATACTGGTTCGATCTATTCTCCCCAAGGTTGACGTGAAGCTTCGCAGTTAAGTTGGCATTGGCGGCCGGGAAAGCTGCAGCTGTGGACCACACACACTCACAAGCCGTCACTCGTCGTGATAACGTCAATGTGGACGACGGTATACGCGCAGATCTATGCAGATCTGTGCGAGTGACAGTTTGCTGTGCCGATTGTGGCTCGAGCAAGCTTGACTGAGGATCAAAACAAGGGCAAAAGTGGACATGTTGGCTTGTGCAACAGCGCGCCTTTTCCCTTTTCTGGATGCTTTTCTTTTACTGATCCAGATCCCATGTATGATTAACGATTAGCAAGCGAGGCAGATGAGGTGCAACGTCGATTTGTGGGCGAGATGGATTTTCTCCGGGGTTGCGAAGGGATGCTGTGAAGTCAGACTGTGCGGGTTTTAGTGGACAAGGCGAGAGTTGCAATTCCGCCAATGTCGCGGATGGATTGCTGCATTGCAGATCGTTTCTACATAGATGGCGGAAGCCGCTTTTGTTGTTGGTGTCATGCTCTGTGCACCATTGGAATCCGTTGCTGTGTTCCATAGCGGAGTTTCAAGCGAGTGGCCAGCGGAAAAGCGATGGGGTTCGTTATCTGCATACAAGTAACAAGCTTTTGCTGCCTCGATCTTTGATGTGACTTCAGATGGAGAGATCCATCGTGAAGAGTGGACTTCTCGTATTACCTCGGCTCGGTCGAGCTCTGTTGCGCTCACCGCGAGTCTGTGAAGTCCTATTGCGGAAGTGAAAAATCTCTGTTGTGACAAACACCATCAACCAAGGTATCCGCACCGACGTAGGATAGCTTTCGTATAAGTAATGGTTTTTGCTAAACGAGGCAGAAAAGGGGCCTCTCTTATCGACAAAGTACGTACACATCACATGCTTTATCTACTGGGTCACAGCAGACGTCGGATGAAACCACCAACAAAATCAACCCCCGGACCCCGGGATAAGGTTGGAAACCAACAGCATGGGCAAGACCTAGACCGACAATGAAAAATAAGGTCCGCAACAGCGAGCTCCCTGCCAAGTCCCTATCCTCTTCAGGGATAACTTAAAGTTCAGTGATGAAGTCGGGTTTTCCCTCTCCCTTCGTACTGCAGTACCCAACGAGCATAAGACTTCGAATTAATGCAAAGCGCATCACATAGCGGGTGTTTCAAAGTTTGACATGCTCTAATCCGACTGCGGTTAACCCCCGCGCGGCACGGTTTGCAGTAACCAATTACCCACGAGGCGTGCCAGCGAGGGTAGTTCTTGCCTTGCTTTGTTGCCGCTGCACGCCCGCCCGCAGGCTTTGGAATGCCACTTTTAGCGGCAGGGAAGGCTCCGAGAAGGTTGCTCAGAAGCTTCAGGAGCCCCTGATGAGGCGCCCCGATAAGCCCGGCTCAGGCACCAGCCGCACCTTCCCAGGTCCCCAATTGTCAGGGGATGGTTGTTGAGACGCTATTAAGCCGTTTCAGACATGGAAGGGTCGGGGGAGAAGAAAACTTCGTGTTTTAGCAGCTTACGACTTTTCGTCATTGTCATGAGCACCAAAACATTATCCAGACGTTTGTTCTGAATCATTCAACATTTCCCGGATAGTCTGTTCTTCCAATTGGATGAGAGGGGGAAAAAGTAAGCAACGCTTCAGCCAGCGCGGATCCAGGTCCCATTTTGCTAGAGACACGCAGTTCGCCGTTCGCCTTGGCACCTCACCGCACTCGCCCTGTCTTGTTGACGTCAATGCTCGACCCAACTGGCCAAGCATCGGAGCCCTCCACGGAGGATTGCTCTCTTTAGCCCGTGCAAGCTTGCGGTGGTCGTTGCTACTGAAGGTAATGATGTGCATCTGGCACGCAGTGATGGTTCTATTCCAGGCGCAGGCGTCTTGATTGGGTCGTGAGAGGGCTTGACACGGCTGAAAAATCTTGTTGCAGTGTGCCCTCCATCATCGCGGCGACGACAACACCTCGCGCAGGCCTAGTGGCCTACCAAAAGGGCGTTGGGGATGCATATACGCCCACCTCCTCGGCCCCCTGGCCGGCTTCTCTGAATAGGTAGTGCCTGCAAAGCGTCCAAGCGCACATCCTTTTTTTTTCTCGGCAACCACGAGCCACACCCGCGATGGCTGCAGGGATTTGCATACGTACTGTAGTAGCGTCAGTGCCAAATGGCGTCGTGCATTGGGAGATAAGAAAAATACGTAGGATAACGACTGCTATCAGCAGTAGATGGCACAAGCTTACCCGACCCTCTCGAACAGAACCCCAGACCTGTGGATACGAAAGATGCATTTTATCCATCCTGGCAGTTCTCCAACTTATCCATCAAGCCAGACGAAACGGCTGCAATTTCTGCTATCGACAACTGTACAGTACAAAATGACGCTCTAAATTCTGTCGTCGCCTCCGTGGCTTGGTGGCCTTGAATCGGTGGCCCCACCACCACGGCGCCTCGTTTGAGAGACATATCTACGCGGGAGCAACCAAGCAAGGTTACTGTAGTTCTTCAAGCGCGACTTTGAACGATCTTCTGCTCCGATGAAAGAAAACGATTCGCGCAGAACGTGTCATGTCGAAAAGATTGGGCATTTGGTATACCAGAAAAAGAAAAGAGGGTCAGTGAGAACCTTAAAGAATGACTTCATCACTTACGGATACAGCTCAGCATAATCAGACATCTGGCATCCTGTACATCTGTTGTGCTGAACTCAACTCCGGGTAATCTGCATGGAGCAGGGGTGTGCATTCAAGCTGAGTGGAGACTCCTCCGATCCATCTGGGTATCCATCTTTCTTCTGCTCCTTGACAAGCCAGCTTCGGCATGTCAAGCAAGTTTATCTGGAGGACCCATTTCTCTCGTTCTCTGAGGTCCCCACGGCGATCTTTTAAAAGTCGGCGAGCTCCCGGTCAGAAGCCCCATATTGTTTCTTGAACATCCTTTGGACGTCCATGTTGTAGTACTGTAGCCTGTGTCTATCAACTCTGGACAATTCTCCAGATTCGCTAGATCCGTGGTCACGACAACTTACTCGTATCTGCTTGCGGCAATCGTGACGCCCCGACAAGACACAACAAACATCGTCCAGGAGGCTTATCGACCATCAAGCTACTGCTGCATGCCTACAAATTTGGGAGAATCTGCTTGGTTCATTGGCCCGCACTTGTCATACCCACCAGCGTTTGTTTGAGAAAGCTCTGGAGGAGTGTGTTTACTACAACTCACCTCACGTCAACTTCACCTGAGGTCTGTTACATCGAGCACCAACGACGATCTATCTCGACCCTGTGAGACGAGCCTATTATAATAGTACAACTTCAAAGCATTTGATTCGGAGATCTACTCCCAACATTCGCCATGGCGGGGTCATCGGACAGGCCTCAACACAAGCCCGAAAGCTTCGAGTTACGCGATGATTTCGAATTGCAACCTCCGCCACCGACACGGCAACCATCAGAACATAAGAAACCTCAATTACACGAGCAGCTAAAACCCCGGGATGATCTCCCTCGCCAACAGCATGGGATCCAAAACGAAAGCAACAGTTCCCATCAACGCGACATGTCCCCTCACGCAGTCGACGAGAAGAAATCACCCCCATCACTCGACACCTCCAACACCCTAGCTCCCAACCACGAGACCCATGGATCGCA
The DNA here is from genome assembly GCA_003693555.1 of Coccinonectria pachysandricola. Lineage (NCBI taxonomy): Eukaryota > Fungi > Ascomycota > Sordariomycetes > Hypocreales > Nectriaceae > Coccinonectria > Coccinonectria pachysandricola. The sequence goes on from QUZF01000019.1 coordinate 63,777, forward strand.
AGCACCTCTTACACCATCATCAAATCAAAGAGCCGAGGGTAGTCGTCTAGAGGATGATCTCGCACTTCTCCGTGTGGAAAGAGCCGTCTCCAGGGAGGAGCATGAAGCGGCAAGCAGGAGAGCTCACAATGCCGAACCAGAAGATGCATTCAACCAACCGATGCCTACCGAAACATTTCACCCCGAGAAGAAGCGCGACCCTGATGCCGCCCTCTACAAGTTCTGGTTGTTTCTACGCAAGTTTCCGCGCTCTCTGCGTTACATCGTCTACATGCTCCCTGGAGCTATTCTCCTCCTCATCCCCGTCCTTCTTGGCTATTTCGATAAAGATCCTCCCCACCGGGCCATTGGTGGTGCGGGAGGTGTCTATTTGATGTGGTTTGGAATCTGGCTTCAGATTGTCTGGTGTACCTTGTGGATATCTCGGATGATTACAAGCCTGATGCCATTCCTGTTCCAGTGGATTACCAAGCTCGCTGGTTCTACAGCGCCCAAGAAGTGGCGGGATATTGGATCGCAACTTGACTTCCATACCGCTTTGTTCCTGTGGTTTCTCGCTATTCTCATCTCGTTCAAGCCTACGTGCGATGGCCACCGTGTTCCTCTCACCGAGGAGCAGAAAGATAACGGCGAGGATGGCGATCAGGACTGGATCAACATTCTCTACAAGGTTATCATTGCGCTTTTTACTCTGTCAGCCCTGAACTTTGTCGAGAAGATCCTCATCCAGTGGATCGCCACCTCGTTTCATTCACGTACCTACGCTACGCGCATCGACAACAACAAGGCCGACATTGGCCAGCTTGTCCACCTATTCGAAAATGCCAAGGCGAAGAACGAGCAGACTGATTACTTCTGGCAGCACGGCCATAGCTCTACGCCAAGCGGCGCTCAAACTCCCTTGCAGGCGTTGCAAGACAACGCTCGCTCGGCCTTCAACAAGGTCACCTACGTCGCAGGCCGTGTCGGAAACGACCTTATTGGTCGCAAGGTTGACAGAAATCACCCGCGAAAGGTCGTTGCCGAGTTGATGCGCAACACGCAAGGCGCTCACACTCTCGCACGTCTCATCTACAGGAGCATCGTCAAAGAGGGCGCCGAGCTCGTCTATCCTACAGATATGCAGGCCGTTTTTGAATCTGAAGAGGAAGCCGAGGCTGCTTTTGGCATGTTTGACAAGGACATGAATGGCGACATTTCTCTCGATGAGCTCGAAGCTGTCTGCAACGAAATCCACTTGGAAAAGAAGGCCATTGCTGCATCTCTCAAGGATCTCGACTCAGTCATCGAAAAGCTTGACAGAGTCTTCGTGTTCATCATCGTCGTCATTACCATCATTGTCTTCGTCTCCATCATCTCAGGCTCGGCCGCTGCAGCGCTAGGCTCCGCGGGTACAGTCATCCTAGGCCTGGCATGGGTTCTCCAAGCCACCGCGCAGGAGTTTCTTCAATCCGTCATCTTCGTTTTTATCAAGCATCCTTTCGATGTTGGCGATCGTGTTACTATCTACGGTAGCACTGGAGTCACGATGACCGGCGACGATTACTACGTTACCGAAATTTCGCTGCTCTACACCGAGTTCAAGAAGATGGAAGGCCATATTGTGCAAGCACCAAACTCGTTACTCAACACCCTGTTCATCCTCAACCAGCGACGATCAAACGGTTTAGCCGATCCCGTCGAGTTGAAAATGCGCTTCGGTACCCCAGCCCATATGATTGACGAGCTCAAGGCTCGCATGCTCGACTTCTGCCTACAAAATAAGCGTGATTACGCATCCCGCATCATTACTGAGATGAAGCTTCTGACTGATGTACGATCCTGCACCATGAACATGATCTTCTTCCATAAGAGCAACTTCCAGAACGAGCTTCTGCGCCTATCTCGTCACAACCGGTTCTGTACAGAGCTCATGTATCAGATGGTGGAGCTGGGCATTGAAGCTCCCTACCGCGTGGAGCCCGGTGGTAGCCGTGAGCACCCCATGTACTGGGCTGGTATGCAACCTCCCCCTTACGGCAACGAGCAAAATGTCGACAAGAACGACGACAACGGCCCACCACTCAGCCGCACGAAGTCGGCCAACTATGGCCGCCGACCTTCACATGCCGAGCAGGGCCGCCTCGATAAGTCGATGCCTGACTTCCAGGATGTATTCGAGAACCGACGGGACAATGTCCTTGCTCAACGTCTAGCATCCATTCGCGAGAAGGAAACGGCTTCGCAAAAAGAGCACCTAGCACAAAACCCCAATGGAAGCTCGAGCGGACTCGAGCGGGTGCGAACATCGACCGAGAGTCGCTCGCACACGTTTGTCAACCGGCTACGAAGCAGATCTAGAAGTCAAACCGGAGGTCCTGGTACGATTGTCTAGATGTACTCAAGGCTAGCAGATTGTTACGGAATACTCTTCTTCTCATGGTTATTATCATGCTCACAATTTAATAAAGCAAGAACAAAACAACAGCAACAAAAAAAACCCTTCAATAGACGGCCAGCTCGCCCTGGCTCAATGGACTTGTCCTTTCATTCCTATGATTTTGCGCCATTGTCAGGAATACGATTATGCGTTTATTTTAATGTCAAGAGAGACGTTTTACTTCCTCGTCACGATTTGAGCGTTCTTCGTCGTATCTCGGTTGTGATTGGATTGTGGGCGACGCAGGTCAGGAGACGGCACACATGCAACACTTGATGGCATGTTGTATTTATATGGTCACGGAAGCTGAGGGCGGAGTGTGAGGTTGGAGATACCTTACTTCATATGACTTCATATAGACGGAGCAGAAACCGAAGACAGAACTTGACAGAATAAGAAGCTCAAGGAATTTTATATATCACCTCAACCTATCTATCAGGCGAGAAGTGATAGAGGGAGAGAGTAATCCTTTCACAAGACAAGCCTAGCGCTGGGTGTTTAGACGCTATTGTGATATGCTTGATCGTGATGAAGCAGGTTCTGCAGTATTATAACAGCAATCCATGGTCCTTGACCAGTTTGATTCACGAGCATGGCCACGTCTTCCACGATCAGTTAAGAAAGCATGACATATCTTCAACGCTAGACATCAGAAATATCATGGATCATGGCTTCAGGCAAAGGTAGGACCAATTGGGATCATCAGCCAGTTCCCAATCTAGGCGATGGGGCTGAACGAACCCCCTGTGAGGGGCATCCAATCGTGCCGCGCCCAATGGTTTCAGCCGCTCCCATGGCTCGCGGTTAGTGGATGTCGAGCTGAAGCCGTCTCTTCTTCTTCAACGTGTGTTTATCTGGTTTCTCCGTACTTTCAGAGAGCGGGGTGCTGTCTATCTAGATGAGTGCTCTGCAAAGAAACGTGGCGCGACATTGACGATATGACCACGCGACGAACGAAGACGGCGAATATCATGTGCGGATGGTGAACCGCGACACCAAGAGAGACATCCTATATGCTAGATCGCTGGGAGAAGCGAGGTCGACCGAGCTTGGGAAACGAGATCAACGACCTCGAACTATGCGCGACACATCATTCCGCTAGCTATCCGTACTAGCTAAGAATATCGACTCCCTCGACTCGTTTGAGAACTCGCAGCGATAAAGAAGCGAACAGCGTTAGCAGCCATGTCTGGTCTTCCCGAAGGCTGGGAGTCGGACTACGATGGCCAGCGCTGGTTTTACAAATACAAGCCGACGGGACACGTACAATATCACTTTCCCAAGGAAGGCGATGAGTTCCCCGACTACATCGACGCGTTCACGCCTGCGCCGGACTTGGCGCCCGAAGAACGACTCGCATCGCAGCAACAGGTGAAGCGCACTGGCATAAGTCCTGGTGGAGGAAAGTCGCACAACACAAGCCTGGGTGGTAGCCAGCCGGGTCCTGGCAAGCATGAAGCGGAGGGAGGTTGGATAAGCCGTATGTCGGCGTCGGCGGCACCGGTCAGCTATATCTGGGAAGATGATGGGGGCGCTGCGGAGGAGGGAGAGGCTGTCTTCCAGCCTGAGAGTTTCATGTTCCTCGGCCCGGGGACATATACGGATGTCAGCCCGCTTGTCGAGGAAGAGGAGGAGGCGGCTCGAAGGGTCGTGACAGGTCTTGCAGTCGGTCGAAGCCCTGACCTGGGCGCGACTGCCACGCTGAGCAAAGGCGTCAGTCCCATCGGAAGCGAGCGCACAACACCTCTTGTCGTGAACAGCGAGGTTGCTGCAGCCGGCGGTTCGCCCGCTCAAGCCTCGGAGACCGTGGCTGTTCCGGATACCGTCGTGGAGGAAGAGTCTGTCATTCACATGATCGATGGCCGGGAGCTGCCTCATGAGTTACCCGCCGAAGAGCCGCCCCCGCCGCAGTTCAACCCTGTTGGGGTAGTGGCGGAGATGCCTACGGAGAGCACGGCGCTGGCGAGGGCTGAGACGCATCCGGATCCTGTGGAGATTGCGGATAACACGGTTCTTGCGCCGATTGAGACTGCTGTTCCAGGTTGGTTGGCTGAATTACCAGATAAGACGAGTCCTGCGGAGAAGATTCGTGAGCGGGAACAGAAACAGCCACACCCAGTCGTGGTAAACGAAGACGGAGACCAGCCTCCATCACGAGAATCTAGGTTGCCACCAAAGGCTGTGAACTTGGTCGGAGAAGGGGAGATGCAGGTTTCAAAGAACACAGACAAGAATCAGATGCCCGGGTTCAATGTGCTGTCTGCAGAAGCTTCGGCCTGGGAGTATCCTGAAGCGGCACGAGAGGGAGCGTCTCAAATAACAGGCATTGAGCGTACCACGCCTTCGCATATCGAGCAGGGAGATAACCCCTCTACGCTTTCGATGCCAGAAGCTATCCCAAAACTGCTGCGACATAGAGCGAAGACTGAGGGTTTGCCGAAATCTGCAAATCTGATTCAAGCCGAGTTGACCAGCGTCGTAAATTCGCAAATCGACCCAAGCCAGCAGATATCCCAACCGAGTGACCAGAACTCCCATCGTCCCGAGGCAGTCGTATCGAAAGTTCCGTCTATCCTCCGGCCGGCTCGCGGACAGGGTCCATCGAAGACAGGTCCGTCGGTGCCAGACAAGTCTGAGGTATCGGGGTTGAGAAGATCGTGGGCACACAAGTACGAGCCGCCAGCACATGGTCAACATCCACCATCGATGACCCCGACATTTCGACCACCGCCGCAGGACGGCATCAGCAGGAATGTCGACAGCGCTCCTACGATGAGAATCCAACGCGTAAGCACGGCCCCTGTTCAATTTCCGGCACAGAGGCCTACGGAGCACCTTCAAGATGGGTACAGGCAAAGCCACCATCACAATGGTCCCCTGCCTCCTCAACGTCAACAACGGGCTCGACCAGCTAGCGTGATGCCCAATATGATGATGCCGGGGGGGCACCAACACCGAAGTAGTCAAGCTCAGAGGACTTTTCGAAGTGAGCCAGGCTTTCTCGCAGAGTCGAGCAGAGTGCCTCCGTATCCGCTGGACTCGAATCCTCCTTACCCAGATGACGACCAAGAGTCCTTTCCAGTTGCTCGCCCAGTTCCCGACCAAAGGAATGATTCCCAGTCAGTCCCATCGCCGGCAACAGCTGCTTCTCGGCGTCATTCCTCCTTTGCCTCGTCTAGCATATCGCCCCTAGGATCGCGAGCAACAAGTCTGGCCTCATCAGGCAGATTGCAGACGCCTTCTCCGATCGAGCATGTTCGACGGGGTTCTTCGGGTACATCGCTCGATCGACCTGTAGTTCCAAGCGGCTCCTCCCTGCCGTTGTCAGCTTCTCATGCGCCTCCTTGCCAGACGTTCTCGCCCCCCGTACCTGACAAAGTCCCATTGCAAACGTCAGATCAAGATCCGCCATACTTTTCTTCAAAAGGACAGAATGTTGGGATTCAAGGTCGTGCCTCAAAGATGCAGAACAAGCTCCACAAAAAGCTGACTGGCAAGTTTGTACAGGAGGGAGACCTACCGAGACACCATCTGATACCTACTAAGGAAGCACTCAACGTGGCCTCTCGTGGTATTTCAACTCAGTCGCCGTCGCATGCAGAGGGCGAGAGTACCGTGGTGGTTCCACAGGCACCACCAGATCTTGCAGCTTCACGGACCGAGTTGCTCGCTCGCCTCGAGGAGCGCCATGAGGAGAGTATCGGATGGCCAATGCTTCAGAACCAAGCCAGCATTCCGATGAATCAAACGGCAACTCAGCATTCGTCCAGTCTGTCAAAATTCAAAGGCATCAAAACACCTGCTTCGAGGAAAGGCTTGATTTCGGTCCAGACGCCGCAAGACTCACGGACTCCTTTTGGACAACAAATGACATCTCAAGGGCACAGTACTCAGAAACGGGCATCTTTGCCTAGTCGGTTGCCCTTTGATAGACAGCAATCACAAACAAAAGTCCCAGTTCAGGGCCATGCCCCAACGGGCCCAGTTAGGCCGCATATACTGGTACCCTCAGCTCAGCAGCAATGGCATCCCGACCACGAAACACTTTCAGCCACTCCGGGTGCTCAGTCTGATTCGAGGCCAGTTCAAGGGCCGAGCTCTGCACCTCCCAAGGAAAAAAAGTGGCTCAAATGGCTGAAAGGAGGCTCGAAATCTGCCTCACAAAGTCCCACGACATCGGCCCCCAGGACGCTCCCATCCGTAGCCCCTGCTATTCAGAGCTCCTTAAAGGGCTGTGGTTCTTATTCGCAGCCTCCAACATGGGAGCATGAGCAGTCGGTATTGGACTTGGGCCAGCACATGCTTCACGGTAGTGATATAGTTCCTTCGCCTGGACAACGGCATGATCAGTACCGACCAATCGAAGAACCTGTTTCCTTGCAGAGAGAAACAGAATCGCAACAAGCACCAAAACAGCGCCCACTTGGACAACTGTCTCAGATCCAGCTTCTACTCGTTCAACAATCTCCTGAACTACACCCTGCCCCGTCGACTCTGCTTGATGCAACGCCCGAACGCAGCTCCTTCGCGCCTACAGTAACCCAACATGGCCAGGCCGAGGTGCTAGGACGAAACCCACCGATTACGGTCATGAGATTGCCCACCCCAGAATCCATCCCGACTGACCCAGTCAGTAGCATACTGCCTTCGGCACCAAGTTCAATACGATCCGACGTGAAACCACCGGCACTGGGAAGTATGCCCTCATCTAGCAAAGACAGTATGTCGGATACGGCTTCTTTGTTTTCCACCGCTGAGATTTCAGAGGCGAAATCGCAGCCTCTATTGCGTCCGCATGTGATCCAGGTGCACCGAAGATCGCGGGAGATGGAGCAAACCAAGAGAGCCAACGACTCCCATGTCGCTTCACAAGCAGAGCCAGGTAACAGGTCATATATATCGGAGACGGCTAAGCCATCAACGCACAACGCCACGATGATGCAAGTGACCCTTCCACATGAAAGGACGGCGATTGATAGCGAGGAGAGCAAGCTTGCTCCGGTGCCGCTCTTCTCGACGCCAGAATCTCCGAACTCGGTACAAAGCAACGACCATATTTTCAATGAGATGCATAGGAAGCCGGGGAAAGTCGTCAAGGACGATACTTGGGGGAAGAAACCAGATGCTGATTATTCCGGCAGGGGTTGGGGTACTTTTCTAGAATAGTATAAGCTACCTACTCTAATACGAGAGTAGTAGGTAGCTCAATTAAAGAAGTTAAAGAGTATCACGTGAGATCGTGTCAGTGGCGCGTCCTACAGAACTTCTTTTCAATGCTTTCGAACGGAGGGCTTCCGACCTGGATTTGCGCCGCCTCAACGCATCACAAATTTCCTATTCTCGACTTCTTTGATTGCAGCGCAGACAGCCTGCACAAGAATATGCCCAACTGCCACACGCGATGACGCGCTCACAGTCGTATGCTCAGGTAGCACGAGCAAGCAATGAGTCGCAAGATAGTCAAGCAATCCTCGAGGCCTACAGGGTTGAATTTGGCGTAGCTACGGTACGTGCCAATCCATGTCGCGCATCTGATGCCTGCCCTTGGTCGTGCGTGCTTTTCACTGCTACCTCGAGTGAGACTCTGACATTCGTCGTTCAGGTCAGTAGCTCACCTCCTCGAGGATGTCTGCAGAAGAAGGTCGGCAGTAATGATACAGGACTAGTCTCGGACGTCTTTGAAACCGTAAACGAAGAGGCTGGCCCATCGACTGATATCTTGCCCCCACGAGAAATCGTAATTGCTACACCCCACGAAGCACCTGCACTCTCCGAAACACGATCACAGGGACCCGCAGAAGAGGTTAATGATACGCTAGCGACCGGGGTGGCACAGACGTTTTCGCAAAAGCAACGTGAGCTTATGAAGGCAGCAACAGATGATGATGCCGAAGTCCTCCATGTAGCGTGCAGCGCAGACGTTGCTGAAGAAGCAAACCCTCAACATGATGGTTTTCAGACGGAACCAGCACCAGACGATGCTACCAACACCCTGAATAACAGCAATACACCTCATTTTGTCGTCCCTTCCGCTCCCCAGCGAAATATGGACTTTTCGCAGCAGACGCCGACGCAAGTCAACTTCGACCGTGACTATTCCCAATACTGTGATGTTGTACCATCGAGCCCTATGGGTGCGAATACACAACCAGGCTCGAACGAACCTCGGACGCTTCATACCGACGATACCGGAGCTGTCAATTTCGGTGACCTGAGCCAGCTTGGGCGGCCGTCGTCGCAAATCTCGGAGGATGCGGGCTTCGAGAATACTAGAAGTGATTGGAGGCTACCTGCGGCACCGACGTCGCAGCCCAACCCTGGCCATGCGTTCACCCCTCAGAGACCTCACGGCACTGCATTCGAAACACCGGCACCTACGAAAAACCCCTTTGTAGCCCAGACGAGCATCACGGCCCCTCTCGCAGGCAGTCAGCTCTTTGGTCAAACACAGTTCTCCTCAGCCGTGAAGAAGATAAGCCCAACTTCCTCGCGTCCATCTCCGCATCCAGTGCACACGAGCTACCCTGACGTTGCCGAGACCTCGCCCCTGAAGAATCGAGCAAACGTTTCGTCACCGACCGATATCCGAACCTCTAGTCCGCAAAGAATACACGAAGAGCTCGAAGTCCCTTTGCACGACGGAAATGGCGAACTTGGGGCGCCAGGTAGTTTCAATGGCGAGAATGCCATTCCGGCGTCTCCTCAGTCCGCGGATGCAGCTGCTCTACGTCAGGCAATAAGTTCTACTGGGCTTACGGGGCCCCTAGCACACTACGAGCCGATGAAGAAGTCACAGGAGCGGAAGAGTATCGGCGACACTTCCATTTCGTCACTGCCACTTGATAGCGACTCTGATGATGCTGTTAAACGGATCGAGCGACGACGAAAGATTGAAAGAAAGCGAGCTAAAGCAGCGGAAGAATTGGGTAGAGTCAGCTTTACGCCCAGGGTTGGCCACGGTTCTACTGAGCCTTCGGCGAGAAAGAGACGACGAATCATATCCAACGTCTCGGCAGAACAAGACAAAGCGCAAGCGGTCAATACAGGAACCGACACGGTGGAAACTGAGCTACCAGCAGTAGACGTCGATGGCATTCAGCAAGAAGCGGTGCCATCTGCGGAGGCTCCTCTTGTCGAGTCAACCAAGGCTACGCCGAGAGACAGTCAGTTTGAGCGACAGCAGCAGCAAGTCGGCGGAAATGGTAGTGCTGTGATGGACTATGAGATGGAAAAGCCGTCAACAGAAGAGGACATGATACCTGCTACTAGTCCAGCACCATCTCTGTCGCCATTGGTTCCAGTTGATGCTGTATCGAAGTCTACACCTGACCTCGACGAAGAAGCTCAGCTTGAACCGAGCTCCATAGCAGAGCCCGCCACTGACCCTATCGATGAGCTGCAATCAGACATTGAGCTTCCGAAACTTCCAGTCGAAGATGATCCAGTCGACAGGGAGGTCAGAGCTTCCGAGCCTTCATCACTTCCGCCCCCTAGGAAGCGGACAAAAACCTATGGACGCGGCGTACGGCAGCAGCGCAAGAATCACCTCATCATCAGCTCCTCTAATTCCGACAGAGTTGTCACTGACTTGGAAGTGAGACCCAATACCGGACCATCGTCTCTAAAGAATAATAGTGCTGTCTTGACATTAGCTGGAGAAGACAACGGAGGTTTCAAGGCTAAAGACGAGACTGAGATGGCGGCTATGTGTGAAAACAGAAAGTCTGCAACAACTAGTGCGGCCACCAATGGACCCAGTAGTTCTCATTTGGAAGCACCGTCAACATTAACCACGCGCTCAAGTCGAACGAAATCGCTACATCCAGCAACTCCTGTCTCTGCGCCTTCCGTCCAGGATGTACCGTCGACATCGTCCAGTTTGAGCGTCCTCTCTACCACGCCCACTACACCCGTGCGTTCAGACAAAACATGTCCTAGATGCTCAGGGTCCCCCATTTCAGACCGGCCTGTGTCGGCGAGTATCCCTTCACCAAGTGCACAGAGGAACCAACAGAGGAAGAAGTATGCAGCATCGGCAACGACCGAGTCGCCGCAGCCTTTTCAAAGGCTGACGCGGATGTCAACGCGTTATCATCGTTTTGGCTCTGAATCCACAGACGAGCTTAATCACTCTCCTTCGGCTAGCGCTATGGATAGAAGCATTATTGTTGCCAAGCCGAGCAGGTCGTTCAGGCAAAGCTTTGGCGTCTCACACCGTCGAGGCGGGTTATTCGATGGGATGATGTTCGCCATATCAATCAACGACCTAGCTAACACGACTGGTCGCGCGGAGCTAGAGACGAGAATCACTCAAAATGGTGGCACAATACTGGCGGAGGGCTTCCAAGGCCTGTTCGACTCGTCCAAGATTACGAGTAATGCGAAGCCTGCTGCTGATTTGACGGATGCAGTCAAGCTGAACAAACCTATGATGAACGCCGGTTTCACGGCCGTCGTTGCTGATGGGCATTCTCGCAAGCCCAAATATATGCAAGCCCTAGCTCTGGGTTTACCTTGCCTGGCGCCCCAATGGATCACAGCTTGCGTGAAACGGGGCACCATCGTCGACTGGGAGCCCTACTCACTCTGTGCGGGGATATCATCTGTGCTTGGACATGCCATCCGATCTCGCACGCTGATCCCTTATCCCGCAGCGGAAGCTAAGCTTGTGGATGTTTTGGATCAGCGGACACGATTGCTCGATGGCCAGCGCGTTCTTGTCGTTGTGGACTTGAAGAAGGGTCGCAACGATATATTTCTCTTCCTAGCAACACTCCTAGGGCCATCCATATCGCGTGTCTTCACAACACGTCAAGCTCACGAGTTGCTGCTTCAAAACGAAGAGTCAGGAAACCCGTTCGACTGGCTCTATGTCGAAAAGGGGACCGGTACAGCTGAGGGCGTCCTCGGTCTACCGGAAGCACTCGCTACCCGAAGGAAGAAGCGGAGGCGCACCTCCACGGCATCCCCGGATGCAATCAACGTTCGCGTACTCGATGACGAACTGGTCATTCAGAGCTTGATTCTGGGGAGGATGGTAGAGGAGGACGAAATGTTAGCTTAAGAAGGAAGGGAAAAAGAAGGGTCTTCGAATGCCGTTGGGTGCTATGTGGATGGTCTGTGCAGGATTTCTTGGGGGTTGGGTTGCGATTATTGCTCAGCGTTGGTGTCTTGACGGAATTCCAATTCCACCTGTGTTTATTTGTATACTTCAAGCCAGGATTGTTTACTACTTTATACTCAATCAAGGCGTCGGACTACGGTGATGGTTAGCTGGGAGTGTGTAAGTCATCTCTGCTACAGTTGAGGAAGCAACAGCAGACGCAAGCTGAGAGAAGGATTGCGTCATATTGAGAACATTTGTTTGTAACCGGAGTACAAGGTAACTTGGTCTCTTCTCAATTCTATATCGACATGAAAGCATCTCCCCCTTTTCTCATCAATCAATTTGCTTGTCAACGTTAAAAACTTCGGAGCCTGTCTGCTCCAGCTCCGGGTCACCCGGATCTGTTGATTTGCCGTCATGGTAACCAAGACACTTGATTCGATAACTCCTTCGCCAATGGACGGCCAGCATTGAGCTAGACCACTTTAATTAGCGTTAGTTGCGGTACATGAACGACTTGAGCTAGCTGCAAGCAGGCTGTAGCCCTTTTAACCCTTGCCCTGCCCATGCTTAGGTCTCGACCACTAACCGCTCTTCATCTAGGCCAAAGGCTTCTGCTGGAACGTGCCCAGCGCCTTCTGAAATTCTTTCTCGGCGCGGAGGACAAGGAGCGTTAGCCTGCCTGAGCGGGGTTGTATTGGCACAAGAACGAAACAGGATCTCGATCCTTGATCCTCAGTGAGCCCCACTTTGCCTCCCCTGACCTTATTAGACTAGGAGGCATCAAGCAAGAAGTTGACGAATGAGGATTCGTGCGCGAGCAATCGCCCCCGCTAGATCTACTCAGGCATTGTCTTCGCTACCACGGGAAGCGGAGACCACATCAAGGCCCAGACCAGTTCGCGGCCTTTCTTTGTGAAAGCTAACTTAAGCTCGCCACTGTCGATGTCGTTTTTGTTCACCTGCGCCACAGGCACGACGATAATACAGACGACGAACAACATTCGCGTCTACGACGTCTTTAGAGCCGCTCGCCATGTCCGCAGGACGAGCACCAAAGGTGCTGTCCGAAGCTGTTCGTGAGCGCGAAGCGTACAAGTTGGTCATCTCTTTGTTATCCAGCCTTCCCTTGAATTGCGTTCTCATCTTTCTACAGATACGGCGCCTTTCTCCTGGAGGGTGTCACTCACGGCGATGGTGGCAACCTCAAGTCGGGTGAGAAGCTGCTCACTTCGCAGGAAAGACTCCTCACATCGCTAGCACAACTCGGCGCTCTTCAGACCGGCACGGAACGGTCCATGGTCACTGTCTTTGATCAGTCTTATCAGTACGTCGCCGCAGAGGCTACTTGCTCTTTGCCGCCCGGGCCCAGCTTGTGCCACGAGCAGCGAAACGGGAAAGAGCTTTGGCTTTGCCGCACCGTGGTCCCTCGCAAACGCGCCTTGTGTTCACTTGCGTTAACAGATGACAAAAACCCTCCAGGAACCGAGTTGCCGCTTACTATCATTCCCGATCTTCTAGACGCTGGGTATTTTACCCGAGGAGAACCAAGGACAGATGTACTGTCGGAGCGCGGAGCACGGTTCTATGCAGCGGTCCCTATCCGGTCCCCTCGAGGGATCGATATTGGAGTGTACAGCGTTATGGATACCAAACCAAGAAGCCCCAAGGATTGGACCTCGAATCACACAGAAGCACTGCGCAACATCTCCACCGGCATCATGGATCATCTCGAGGCACGACATCTAGGAAGGGGGTATCGCAGAAGCGAGCGTATGGCCAGGGGCATAGGCTCTTTTGTTGAGCAGGAGACCTCAATGGCTGGGTGGCAGTTCGGTTCCAGTACCGCTGCTTTTCAGGATATCGAATCCGAAGAGGGTGCCCTCAACTCTCAGCAGCAGGCCATGCAACGTTTTCGGGAAATGGGACCTCAGCGGGCCTATTCCGAATATATCTCGAACCATCAAGGCTATACCGGCGATGAGAAGAGGATCAGGTCAGGATCAGTGCCAAGTTTGTTTCAACGCTCGGTATCACCCGGTGACAATGCTCCCGCCGGAACTCCATCAACGAAGTCGTCCCCAAACGAAACCGAGAATCTCGATAAGCCGTCGATAACTGGAATATTTTCGAGAGCCGCCAACCTTATTCGCGAGGCTATCGAAATCGAAGGAGCGTTATTTCTCGACGCCAGTAACCAACTCACCGGAAGCGAGCCAGGCACAACTGCTACTGATGAAAGCCAGTCTTCGCTAAGCTCCGGTTCGAGTAGCGACGAAGCTAAGTCTTCTGCTATGCCATCTCTGCAAGAAGACTCCAAGTGCAAGATACTTGGCTTCTCCACATCTGTCTCTTCAAGCATCAACCTCGATCCCACTTCGCCCCTTCACGCAGCCGTACCGGCCAAACTTCTCGCCACGCTGTTAAGGCGGTACCCACGAGGTGCCATCTTCAACTTTGACGAACACGGTGTTTTGCAGTCGAGTGATTCCTCGGAAGATGATCGTGCTCAGGCCGATGTCCATGGTACCAAGCTTGACAGTGCGACTAATGTCGGGAACGGGGAGGCCAAGGCATCCCAAGACCGCCCGAGAGGGGCTCACCCACGCTCACCTGAACGTGAGTTCATCGCCAACCTTTTCCCAGGGGCTCGAAGTGTTGCCTTTGTGTCAGTATGGGATCCTAAGAGGGATCGGTGGCTTGCTGGTGGCTTTGCATACACCATGACACCAACTCGCGTATTTACCACTGCTGGCGAACTCAGCTATCTCAAGGCATTTGGTGTTCTTGCCATGGGCGAAGTCCAGCGGCTAGAAGTACGGCTTGTTAACAAGGCTCAATCTGACATCTTGGGGTCCTTGTCGCACGAGCTGCGAACGCCTTTGCACGGTGTCATCTTCGCATCGGAGCTGCTAGCGGACACGCAGCTCGACGTCTTTCAGGGCAATTTGCTGCATACTCTCGAAACGTGCGGTCGTACTCTCGTAGACACAATTGATCACCTGCTGCACTTTTCCAAGGTCAACTCCTTGACAGCAGATAGCAAAAGGAGGAGAAGGAAGAGTAGCTTGTCAACGCAAATCAACTCGTCTCAGGCTGGTGTGAGTACCCTGGTCAGGAACGTCAGGCTAGACGCTATCGCTGAGGAGGTTGTTGACAGTGTATTTGCTGGTCACATCTTCCAGCATATGCCGATGGCTAGGCTACACAAGAGAGATGTACGGCACGACGATGTTGCATCTGTGCGAAACATGGACTCAATGGATGCATTGGATAGTCTTGGGGTTAGCTCAGGGGATGGCGAGATCCATTCCCTTGCTGGCGTCAGCAACCAGGTTATGGTTTATCTCGATATCGATCCGAGCCTATCACAGCAATATCGTGCTGCAGCCGGGGCAATTCGAAGGATCATCATGAATCTGTTTGGCAATGCCCTCAAATATACCCAGCGTGGGGTCGTTCATGTATCCTTGACCCAAGAGCCAGTCTCTCCCAACAATACACGCCGCAATCGACCAACGATACGACTTTGCGTGACCGATACTGGTAAGGGCATTTCTCAGGAATTCATGCGCTCAGGCCTGTATAGGCCATTCTCGCAGGAGAACCTGCTCTCTCATGGAACTGGACTGGGACTTAGTCTTGTAGACAAGCTTGTTTCCGCAATGGGTGGCAAAATCACCATCGAGAGTGAAGTCGGTGTCGGTACCACAGCGACAGTTCTGCTGCCACTTCAGCGAGCAAAACCAAGGGCTGCCATTAATGGTGGTAAACCTGCGCGTGTTGACGAATTCGACGAGGAAGTGAAACAACTCAAGGGTCTTCGCGTACGCCTAGTCGGATTCGGTGCTGAAACACCACCAAGGTCAAAACCGACTCATTTCGCTCCTGGACTCAACTCAACGCCAACATCCCCCATATGGAACATCTGCCGCCAATGGATTCAAATGGAAATCATAAATGATTCTCAGGCCGAAGAGCTAGCACCTGACATCATACTGTGCGCTGAAGCTGCCCTCTCCGAGCCATCTCTTGCGAGCGAGCAGTTTAAGAGACCTCCAGTGATAGTAATCTGTGCCGATGCGCTGGAGGCCTACCGCCACTCGGCGAAGAAGCGAGATGTCGAGGGCTTGAGAGTATTCGAATTCATATCGCAGCCGTAAGCTGACAGTCCGTCCATTCTTAAGCTTCGTTCTGGGAAACTGACGTGTTTTTTAGTATCGGCCCGCGCAAGCTTACCAAAATTATGCTCAGCGCCTTCCAGCGTTGGGAAGAGCTTCAGGGTCTTCCATCTCCGCTCCTGGAGGAGCGGTATTTTCTCGATGTGCCTGACACAAGAATGGGCCAAAGTTTTCCCGCTGGAGAAAGCTCTACCGCGACGTCTAGTTCGGCTTTGGCGAACAGTGAACAGAATTCATCAGCGTCTAGTAGCCACTCGGCTTCAACGTCGCCTGAAGAGCCACAGCCTCGTGAAGAAGCACAGGCGTCAGTGGATGATAGCAGACAAAGGTCTTCCACTCCCAAAGGGAGAGACTTCTTGCTTGTCGACGATAACTCAATCAACCTCAAGATTCTTGGTGCTTACATGAAGAAACTCGCTTGCAAGTACACGACTGCCATGAACGGCCAGGAGGCTGTAGATCTTTTCCGAGCAAATCCAGACCGGTATGGCTGCATCTTGATGGACATTAGCATGCCTATCCTCGACGGAAACGAAGCAACGCAATTGATCCGACAATTTGAGCGTCAGAACAGTCGAGAGCCAGTGGCCATTTTCGCCTTGACAGGGTTAGCGTCTAGCCATGCCCAGCAGGAGGCGTACGAGAGCGGCATGAACATGTTCATCTCCAAGCCAGTTAAGCTCAAAGAGCTCAGCGGCGTTCTCAGTAGCCGAGAACTGATTTGATGAGTTAAGCGAAGATTGAAATATTTGTTCGAAGTTGCTTGGGATTTCCGATACCCAAGAAATCTGACGAGTGGTGAGAATTGCTTTCTTATTTTAAGTTATCTGCGAGGGCGTTATAGGAAGGCATCTTGGGCCATATCAAAATCGGTATCGGGACAATGGAGGGCGAAATGGTGCATTTTAGATGGCAAGATTTCACGATGGCAGCCTATTCATGGTTTTAGTCATGTTGCTTCGTGCCTTCCTCACGGTTTACAGGCCGGGCGGGTATTATCATTATCGTACTAGTATTTAATAGTACTACTCACTACCAGTACGAGACCAAGGTAGTAACTTGTTATTCTAGCTGCTGGAGAAGAAAGTAATCTCGCTTTTAGGTGTGAAAGGAAAGGAGGAAAGCGTTTATCATATTTCGACTGTTCTACGGTAGGATGCCGGCAAAACAACCAGCCTTACCCATGACATTCTCCTTCTGGGGAGATCTCCCACTACAAAGTAGTGAAGAATTGTAATTGTGATTTCAAAGCAAGCAATTTTTGCGGTCAGAGAGGAGCCAGGGGAGAAGAGGTCCGGGCGTCATGATCCATGGTACCTACCGGCTTCATCGGGTACAGTACCATTTCGTTCTTCCGTCAAATTGACTGATACAACCGGTAGCTAGGTAGGTAGAAGCTGTCATCGACGATTGGCCATGGTTCCATGTCGTCGGTCTACCACGCCATCGCCTTTTCGACCGAGAATTCTTAAAAGCTGGTTATTCACAACATTGACCAGATTTCTTCTTGAAAAAAGCCAAGGGCTGATCTTGCATTGAGCTATGCTCTTCTCGAAGAAATGCGGCAAAGGAGAGACAGCAATGTTTATCCAAGACGCAAAATCGATAACCTCCATTTGCGTCACTGCATGGCAACTTACAGTACTGTGTGTATTGCACAGTGCAACGCTACACTGCCACGTACATACTGTACTCGTCTAGATCCTTGTCCATTCGGAAGGCTCGGAAGTGACGACTTGGCCCTCTCAAGGCGGCCGAAAATGTTGCGATGAGCTGTAAGCCTGCAACAAGGCAAGGTCATAAAGGCGTGGAATGATTGGGATGAATGTCGGTTGGTAACAGTAACAAGTTCACATTAAACAATGGCGAGGAAGTTAAAGCTCGTATATATAAAACATTCACACCAGCCACGCCTACCTTGGAGGTACCACGGGAAGCCACAAAGACCAGCCACCAAGGTCCGATGCTAGTTCAGTGTGTCTGCCGGCAGAAGCGCACCTGCTCACGCGACCCAGCCCATAGTTTGATATGGCCGGGCATGGGTTAACTTACACAATAGGGTACCAGGTTTGACTACAGCATGACCTATCGCGGCATATATTGGCGGAGGCAATCGTCGATCTTCTCTGGACGTGACGGCGTGTGGTGCAAAGCAACTACATGGTAGACCGGCGAGGGCGAGTCTTGAGGGAGCAGCTGGGACAGGGCCAAATGGCAGGCTATACAGCAACTGCACGTAAAGGCATTGATGCGTCTACCACACGGGGTCCACATCTCCCGGAGAGAGTTCCGGGACTGAAGGAGATGGCCCTCTTATCGAAGCTCGACGAGGTATGGGAAATCAGATATATTGCGGGTCTCGTGGAACTGCGCACCCCGGCGAACTGATGTTTAGCTGAATGCCGAGCCGGGAGACGGAACAGAAGGCGGACCTATCTTCTTCTTTATGGACATGTGGGTGATGTCGATTGTTAACCATGCAGTAGCCCTCTATTCCGCAACGCCCGCACTAACCATCTAATAGAAAGGTACGTGCCGCACTGTACTTATTTACAGTACGTGCTTCAGAAGCACAGATCTGATCGGTACCGCTAGGCCCGCTAGTGTCGGTAAGATGCTAGCGCTCCGGCTAGCGTCTGCTCTACGTCAAGCGGTGGTCACCTCTGGAGCCTCTGGATCTTACCTCACGCTCACTTACACAGAAACACCACCCACCGACCACTCATCTCGAACCTGTCGGAGCACCATCACTGTACTTCGGACACCATCCCCGCGCGGCTGAGGCCTGTTGCTGATGGGGCTTGCCAAGTCCAAGAGCTAGACTCGTCTCAGACAAACCCATGGGTCAGCGCTGGGCTGGTTCTGCGGCTTGCCGGGACTTTCACTTACATGAAGGATGTCGGAGCAGAAGCAGGGATTCGCTGTCGCGTGTCTCGTTTCCGCGTGCTCTGCAGCTGACCTAATAAGACCGGGCTCTTTCGAACGGTTTCGGCGAGTAACTCGACGTTACTCTGTAGTCACGCATGCCTCTTTGGCAGCCACTGGGAGCGTTTGCCAACATTACGTCGTGGCTATTCGAACCCCTCCCCTCCAAGCCATGTCTGTTTCGGACGTTTGTCTCCTTGATGAATCCCGTATACGTAGTAGTAGCTAGGTTAGTAGTACTCAGTACCATGTTGTCATGTTGTGACCTGTATCTCTCTTCTCCCTCAGTCCCGTGCGTGCTTGCCTCCACTGGCCACTCCGGTCTCTTGCCACCCGTATGCTTCCATCCTCACTTTTCTCCTTCTCTTCATCTTGGCTTTGTCCTTCCTCTGCTTGTCTCGAACTTCAAACCTTCACCTTCTTCACTTCCCTGCTTCGATAGGTTCCATCTCTGGTGGTCTGCTTGGGTCAAACGTATCAAGGTGCGGGAGAAACTCACGCCAAGTAAACCCCGATACGGCACTCCCCATCCTCCCAGCTTCGGACGAATACGGTAACCTTATCCAGTCCTTGGCGTCTACCATCCCATCGCCATGGCCGTTGGCGCGTTCCTCGAACCCGCTGTCGTGGTGACACTGCTATTCGGTGGAGCTTACTTCAACCGTAACAAGGACTTCAGCATCTTCAAGGGCAAGACGAGCTGGGCAGACGGCAGCATTTACAAGCGTTCGGATGAGATCGGACGCAAGCCTTCGAGTGACAGCCTCGGTGGCTGGAGCAGCAGAAGCTCTACGCCAACACCAGGACCTCATGAGGAACCCGTGCTACGACGCCGTAAGATCCAGCTCTTCGGTTACAAGCGCATCGTCACGACGCCCAACACTGCCGTTCACAGGGACCGCTTCCTGAGCCGCGTACTGGCCAAGTTCCCCTTCCTTGCAGAGGCCTGGTATTGGGCTTTGATCTACTGGGTATGTTTCCCAAGTTCCGTAAACCCAAATAAAACGAGATGCACCAGAAAGACAGCTCGCTAACCCGCATCTCTCTCTCGTATAGGTCTACCAAGTTGGTCGAGCCATCACTGCCCTGACACTCGTCGAGGGCACCGTCAACGTCGCCCGCAAGCATGCCCTCCAGGTCATTCATCTTGAGCAGAGCCTCCACATCTTCTGGGAGCTACCCGTTCAGAAGTGGTTCCTCGAGCACCCTACTCTCCTTCGCTATATCAACCGTGTCTACTCCTTCATCCACATTCCCGGAACCATCCTGTTCCTCGTCGTGCTCTACTACCTCACCACCACACGCAAGCGCCGCGTCGCCACTGGCCGTGTTGGCACCGACCTCGTCGCCGCCGGCCCTGCGCTGTTCGAATCCCGACGACGTGCCATGGCCACTTGCAACCTCTTCGCTTTCATCGTCTTCACGGCCTGGCCTTGCATGCCTCCTCGTCTGCTGAGCGATCCTAACTATACAGGCGAGGATGCGGCTGAGTCCAAGAGCTTCGGGTTTGTCGATACCGTCCACAGCAACGCCGGCGAGAGCAGCGTCTGGACTACGAACAAGTTCTGTAACCAATATGGTAAGTTTTTTCTCGTTGCGCTGCCCCATCCGCATCCGACTTACGTGCTGATGCTTCTGCTTCTAGCCGCCATGCCCTCTCTGCACTTTGGCTACTCTCTTCTCGTTGGGTTGACCATGGCCACTCTCCCCGTGACGGGTCTCCGACCTACCTCCAGGAAGCGAATCCTGATCGTCGCCATCAGCATGTCCTATCCAGCCCTTATCCTCACTGCCATCGTCGCTACGGCCAACCACTTCATTCTCGACGCAGTTGCGGGTGCCATGGTCTGCGGCCTGTCATGGTACGGTAACGAGATCCTCCTCAACCTCTGCCCTCTCGAAGACTACTTCCTCTCGCTCATACGCATTCATAAACCTGTCAACTACTGCGACGCCGAGACCGCTGTCGAGCCCGAGTTCCAGACTAGCCTTCTGAGCGAGATTGTCTAAGTCGAAGACACAACACAGAAGACCGACGTATGCACGGTACAACTATAAAGCGTTTTGAAAAAGCTTTGCATATTCATCAACAATTCGTAACAAGGGATGGGATAGGAACCAGCGACATTCGTAATTAGCTCGAGGGAACGTGTCTCTCCTGCCTGCAAACAATACCTTAACTTAAGGTGTTTGGACAGGTCCACACCAACAAGGCGCCCGCTTTCTTTCTTCTTTCTTCTCCTAGGCATCGGATTTGGGGCTTCATCGTTATTGGCATAGAAAGACCAGGGCCGGGGTCTAACGATTGTATAAAGCCGCCTCCCAAAGATTCTTTGGACAGCTGCGGATCTAATGCGTTGACACTTTCGACTTACATACTCTGCCTGCTAGTATTAATCAAGATTCTACCTGAATGCGTAGCGCGGGTGCGGTGCGTATAAATATGGCTTTTCATCTTCAAGTATTGCATGTGGTGTTGTGGTTTGCGAGAGGGAAGGATGCTGTGACAAAAAAACGTGACGCTACACTAATCAGCACAGCAGGTACCCCCTATATATCATCACAGATGCCTGCGGTCAACGTGCTAGTTTCAAGATACCACAGGGTACGGTCGCGAGGCCGCCAAGTGCAGTGGCTGATGGGTACCTGAAGTACCTCGCGTACAGCAGACTGTGCCACCGTGCAACGCGTGGCGGGGTACGTCGTCATCGTCGCCGTCCACTCAATGAAGCATTGCCCCTCGGGACAAGGCAGACAGACTTGCTCTCGTCACAAGCTCATTCATAAACCCTGGAGGATTCGCTATCAAGAAACCATCCAGACAGCAGCAGCATCAACGCGACATCTCCGGTACTTCAAGTTTCCCCTCAATCAACCGATCATCGTGTCGTCGATCATTACACTGCCTGAGGCTGCTTGCGCTGATCCGTCGGCTCTCAGCTATGCCGTCCGATAGCGATGCTGCAGGCGGTAGCAGTGCCCAGCCCTCGCAGAGACCCGTGTCGCCTTCGAATAGCTTCTATGCTCTGAGCGACGATGAAGAGGGCGAATACAATACTATCACGCATCAGGAGACGGGGAGAGGCGTGAAGCTTCTCTTCTCCAAGAGCAAGGTACGTTGCAGCGCTTGCGTGCGGTTGTGCAAGTTACTTTGAAGATCAACTGACTCGCCATCTCAGGTCTACGTCCACCCGACACCTTCGGCAAAAGACAACATCCCCGGCTATATCGCTCTCCTCCAGCAACGTGGACATCGAGATGATCGTCCGTCCTCTTCGTCTTCCAGATCCGATCAGATCGCCTCCTCCGACCTCCTCCTTGCCTGGGTTCCCGAATCGTCCCTCACCGGCGAGTCTGCCAACATCTACGTCAAAGTCGACCTCTGCGACGGCGGGTCCCCGCCGAAGCAGACCTACCTTGTGCCACCACCTCCGACCATCACGAGCCATGTCTCATCCGTGGGAGGATACGCCTTTGCTATTCCCATGAGCGCCGTGTATTCGCTACTTGTGCGCCCGCCGAGCTTGGGCTGGTGGTATGGTTCAATCATCATCAACTCGCGCGCGGGGGATAGCTTTCCTGCGTTGTTCTTCCACGATAACGAGTGTCAGAGCACGATCTTGCACAAGAAGAAGCTTACGCGGGATACCTTCGACCCGTTCGACAAGCATGGGCGGACGTTCTGGGGTGGTGATGAGGTTGTGCGATGGCTTCGCCGCTACGTCGCGGTCGAGAGGTCTGGTGCGGAGCCTAACATATACTTGATCGAGCCGAGCAAGGAGGATAGCGATGCATTTGGTCACAAACCGACGTCGAGTACGTCCCAGAAGAAGGACAGTTCTAGCGGGGCTCGAGGCGCAGGAGGGCCGGGTAGACCAGACGCCGAGATGGACCCCTTTGTCAAGTTTGTCAAGGAGACCGGCTGGAACATAATGGAAAAGTTCAGCAAGGTCACTACTTTCACGAGGCGGGCCGCTCAGGACATTGTCGAAAGCCCAAACGTACCTCCCCAGGTCAGACGTCTCCTCCGGAACCCCGAGGTTCAGACGCTTCAGGATGAATTTGATAGCGCTAGGATCTATCTGGCTCGGTGGGCTATGGGCATGCAAGAGCAGAGCGAGCGAGATAAGAGACAGCGCGTTTGGTCTGCCAGCGATGTCATGGAACTCGAGGATACCGACGTTGGCGAGTTTGAATTATTGGAGGGTGCCAGTGCCCTGTCACTCGAAGAGCGCCGCAGGACGGTCACTATGAAGGAATGGCAGACCTTCTTCGATCCACAATCGGGCCGTTTGTCCATGACTATCGACGAAGTGAAAGAGCGTGTCTTCCACGGCGGCTTGGATCCCGAAGACGGTGTGCGCAAGGAGGCCTGGCTGTTTCTGCTCGGCGTGTACGAGTGGTACAGCACTGCCGACGAGCGCAAGGCGCAGATCGCCTCCTTAAGGGATCACTATTACAAGCTCAAGCTGTCGTGGTGGGAGCGACTCGAGGGCGATGGGGGAGAAGGCGAAGAGGGCGAGTGGTGGCGCGAGCAAAAGGGACGTATTGGTAAGTTATCCGTGGATTTAGACGATCCTTTATCGGGCACAAGATGCACGGCTAATACAAACCGTGCTGCAGAAAAGGACGTCCACCGGACAGATCGCAACGTGCCCATCTTCGCCGGCGAGGATATTCCTCATCCCGACCCCCAATCGCCCTTCGCAGAGGTCGGCACCAACGTCCACCTCGAGCAGATGAAGGAGATGCTCCTTACGTACAACGAGTACAACAGGGAACTGGGCTACGTCCAGGGCATGTCGGACCTGCTAGCACCCATCTACGCCGTCATCCAGGACGATGCGGTAGCCTTTTGGGCCTTCCAGAAGTTCATGGAGCGCATGGAGCGCAACTTCTTGCGCGACCAGTCGGGCATGCGCAGCCAGCTCTTGACGCTCAACCAACTCGTGCAGTTCATGGATCCCAAGCTGTGGAATCATTTGCAGAGCGCCGATAGTACGAACTTCTTCTTCTTCTTTCGCATGTTACTCGTCTGGTACAAGCGTGAATTTGTCTGGATGGATGTGCTGCGCCTTTGGGAAAGCTTGTGGACGGATTATCTGAGTGCAAACTTCCACCTATTCGTCGCATTGGCCATTTTGGAGAAGCATCGTGATGTTATCATGGAGCATCTGCAGCACTTTGACGAGGTGCTCAAGTATGGTAAGCCAAATCCGTCATCCCACGAGTCGAAGGACACATGCTGATGTAGTACAGTCAACGAGCTCTCCAACACGATTGAGCTTGAATCGACACTCATACGTGCCGAGGCGCTATCTAAGCGATTCAAGCGTCTTGTGGAAGCCGTCGACAAGAAGCAAAACTTCCCGGCACCTCGCTTGAACCAACAGAAGCAGACAATACCCAGATCATCGCAAGGCGCAATCGCTAGTGGATCGAGCGGCAGCAAAGGAAGCAAAGACAAGGGCAAGGTTACCGAGGAAGCTCAGGAGCCAACACAGCCAAGGGTCATTACGCCAGAACTACGCCGGTTGTTGAGTCGCGAGGTCGAGGTATTACCGCGACAGACTGTGGCGCAGAAGGGCGATGGGTTGTCGAGGAAGTAAGATGCAGTGTTCGACGATGGGGGATGTAGCATTCGTTTGGTCTTGGCAAGGCTACCTGGCTCTCGCTTGGTATTGATTTACTGTTGGGTGCGCGGAGTTACGGGTATTACGCATCAACTTTGTGCGATTGACATGAGCAATTGATGGGATGGATTTGGCGGATTTGATTTATGACAACCTTTCTCTCTATTAGCGAACATATGACTATTGTGGTGTGGCAGCGAAAATGTACATCTTGAATGATCTTTGCTTATTATTACTATGGGTATAACGCCTTTGTCTACACACTTTCAAAACCAGACACTGTAGTGACGGACCTCGACCTGATAGAGCACCTTGATACAAGTCCAGCCGAGGTCTCTCATCTCGATGCCGCTTCTCTTCATACGCTTCCTCATCTATGCGCCCTCGGTCCGCCGGGCAAACCCTGCCGTCTAAGCACTCCTTTCCCCTGATCATACACGCCTCCAGGTGCAAAGCGATCCTCATAACTAGCACCGCCGCCGCCGCCACCTCCTGCAGCCCCGGCAGCAGGCGGTTGAAACGGACCTTGCCCTCCGGCATTCTGCGACGGACTCGTCGTACGAGATCCCCCCCAGAGTCGCTGCCGCAGCCTATCTTGCGCAGAACCGCCACCCCCCACTGCTCCAGGTGGCACACTCGCCGCTTCTGATCTCCCCACGGACGCATTGCTCTGATAGCTCGCGCCTCTCGCGCCCCCTACCGGCCGACGCTCTATACCCCCCCCGCCAGGCTGCAGCGCCGCGGGCGTCCGTCCGGCTCGTAGGCTCTGCGGATGCTGGTGCGGCGGCGCGCCGCCAGCAGGGTTGCTATCCCACAGGCTGCTCAAGCCGGGGGCTCCCTGGGCGCCAGGACCACCTTGGCCAGCGCCGTAGCGGGCGCCGACCTGCGGCGTGAGCATGGGCTGGACCGCGGGCGTGGGAGCCGGGCCTTTGGGGTCCTGGGGTAGCCATGGCGGGAGGGGACGGCCCTTCTCGGCGTAGTAGTTGCGGAGGACGCGGCAGACGTGGGTGTCGTCTTCGGTGTCGCCGTCTGCGTCGCCGGCGAGGAGGGTGGAGCGGAGGTTGGAAATTTGGGAGGACGTTTTGGTGAGGAGGTTGGAGTACCAGGAGGCCATGGTATCTGCCGTAGGGTGCCTCGATGAGGCGGTGCTGTCTAGGTGGGTGTGTTCGTGCTGGTGGTTCCTGGTGTCGAGCGCAGTAAGCTAAACAGCTGTCTTGTTGTTGTTGTTTTTCCCCCTCGGGGCGGAAATGGAATCCGCAGGTCGGGTTTTTTTTGTCTTCGCGCCTTCGTAATGGTTATCGCAGGTTGTCACGAGCCGCCGCGGGATGATCTAGGGAAGGGGGGAGATGGAATAGAGCGGCTACCACTCCGCGACAGCACGGCCAGCGGCGATGTGTGTAGGTTTTTTTCGAGTAGGAGGGTTTTGCGGCCAGAAGATGAATTGGTCGAGTCGTCTTGCCGTTGATCCGGGGATTAATATCGGTTTGGTGGAGAGAGTTGAGATTAGAAGGGGGTGGATAGACGAGGTGAAGCTGGCGGTGACGTTAAGCTGGTAGGTGGTCCGTCCCTTAGCTTTCCAGTTTGCTTTAGGTGCTGTCAAGCCATGACCCCACTTTAAGTTAGCGATTGGGTGTAGGGTATGGAAGTGGTCTAGTAATAATCTGAAAGAAGCGATCGTCACTTTAACGCAGAATAGGGAAGGATTATCTGAAACAGGGTTCCCGCTGTGTGAACAATAATCATTCTTAACGCCGCATACAATGCAGTGGCACAATCTATCTGGTATCTGTGCATCGCAGCACCGGTGCCAGTAGTCCTCCAACTCAACGAAAAGTACAACCGCGCTGACTGACCAAGTGACCTCTCTTCCCTCGCTTCGCTTCTCCCTTTCGCCGTGACCTGGTATAAGACGCGCAAAACTCCCCAACGCCGCCGGCTTGTAGCACACGATGTTCTTGCTTCCGATCCTGGACCTTGCGCCGACTACCACGCCAAATCGTTGGTAAGCGTAAGCTTCTCCTTCTCCTCCTGTCTGGGCTTCTTGTTCTTCATCTTGATAGCCTTGCCGCGCTTTCGCTTGGCGCCGGCCTTCTCCGTCTCGGAATCGTCGCTGTCGCCGTCTTCTTCCTCGTCCTCGTCATCTTCGTCATCGCTGCCGAGCCAGTCCTCGAGGTCGCCGAGCTCCTCCTCGCTTTCGTCCAGATCGGAGACATACTCGACCTCCTTCTCCAGATCATCGTCCTCCTCGTCGCTCTCAAACTCCTCTACCTGCTCGCCGTTCTCGTTGAGACCCTTGTCCATGTCCTTATCCCTACGACCCTCGCCATCACGCTCCATGGCGTTGAGTACCTTCTTCCAGATGTCTTCGCTGACATTGAGAGGCTGGTCACCGTAGGCGCCCTGTCGCAGACGCTCAACCAACTCGCGCTCAATGGTACGTTCGAGCTTAGCAGCAGCCTCGGCCTTGCGCTCGCGGGCGCGCTCACGGCTCTTGATCTTGGGTGCCATCTTAGGTACGAGCTTCTCGCCGAGACGCTCCTCCTCTGCAGCGATGCGGCGCATGCGGATCTGCACCTGCGTGAGGCGGGTGAGTCGCTGCTTGCACTTGTGGATGAGGAACTTGGGCCAGTAGATGAGGCGTGAATCGATCTGCTCGAGGGCCTTGGTGTAGTTGTTTGACAGCTTGATCTTCTCCCACATCTTGGACGGGAGGTGAGCGCGCTCAATCGTCTTCATGTAGAGGTAGAGGGTCTGCTTGGTAGGGTGCTGGCGGACCGTAGCATAACGGGAGTTGGCGAGGGGGCATGACTGCCGATTGCAGAGACCGGTGACGTTGTGCTCGTTACGGCAGAAGTTTTGCTTCTTCTCGGTTCTAAAGGAGGTAGTGTCAGTACAACAGTACTATATATGGTTGCGACAAGCCCCCAAGAGGGAGTAATGATGGGACATGTCAACACGTACTTGAGCTTGAAAGAGCAAAACTGCTGGTTGATGATTTGCCAGATGATTTCGTCGGACGCCATCTTGAAATCTGTGGCGTTCCCGAACGCTTTCAAAAACTTGCGCTTGATAGAATAACAAGAAGAATTAGAGTTGACAAAAGACAGTCCGAATTGATGGCGAGAAAAGTGATTTGTTGCTAGAATCTGTCGAGTTTGTTCAGGTAGAACAACGAGAAATGAGCAGCGGGGCCCTTTTTTCTCTGCCAAAACTTGAGACCTCGACGATTTTTTTTTCTGGAGGCAGTCGCTCTGCCAGGCGGGAAGGCGCTCGGGCCATCTGTCTCCAGCACCCAATCCCGTCCGTGCTAATAGCGGGCGCTACACCGCCTTCTACGAACGGCTAGAGCCAGCCCATGCAAGTTCCCACGGATGATCGGAAGCTCAATAACCCGAAGTGGCTGGTGTTCTGGCTCAGCACTTATCATCCAGGCAGTGGAACTGCGAGGTACGTACCGCAGTGACGACGGCGCAACAGGGCCATCACAAGGTCAACACCAATCCAAGCTTTAGCCGCGCCCGCCAAACAACACCCAATTCCACCCGATCTGATACAACACCTCGCGACCCGACACCTCGACTCACTGTCGGAGCTTCTCCCCTCGACATATCCTCTACCCCGGCGTTATCGTCCGCCTCTCCCCCGCGGGGGCATCCTCTACGAACCGCATAGCCCTCTGCAATTGCTAGGTCGCATTCGACTCGCAAACTGCCCATCATGCCGACCGCCGGCCTCAAGACCATCATCGCCCTCTCCTTCGTCCTCGCCGTTGGTTTCCTCCTTGTCATCCTGTCTTGTGCCTTGTACAAGGTCTACCTCCCGCTGCTGGTCGTCGCTACCTATGTGATTGCGCCGATTCCCAACTGGATCTGCAGCCACTGCGCCAACCCCGACGATTTCGTCGAGAGCTCTGGAGCTGCGATTCTTGATGTTGGACGGTTCTTCACCGGTTTCTTTGTTCTGATGGGAATCGGTATGTCTCTGCGTGCAAGCTCTGTTCTCTTGGGTACCCGCTGACTTGAGTGCCTTAGCTCTTCCCGTCGTGCTAGCACATTCCGGCCTGATCGCGATTCAGGCCATGATCATGTCCATCGTCGGTGGCCTGCTCATCTACGGAACCATCATCAGCTTCGGCATGTTCTTCCAGGAGGAGCAAGACTTTTAGAATACAGCATAACACCAAACCACCTGCATGGAGGTATTTCCACGTCGAGATCAACCATGGACGGGATAGGATACGAAGATGAGACGCAGCTGACGATGAGAAGGATTTGTACGACCGTTTGACTCGGGAGATGGTGAACCATTAGTAAGGAGGGGGCATTAGCGAACTCATACACGCGTCCTATAAAGGCGCAAGAGGGGTTGTCACCAAAGCAAGAGAAGGCATGTTACTTTAATCACAGATCTGACGATGAAGCCAGTTCTTTTTGATTCTCCGCGCGGTTTGCTTTCCGCATGCTAACATCTATCTCCTGTTGAAAAGCCAAGAACTCCGTCTATGCAAAATACGTTGAGGTATCATATCTAAGCCAACTTATCCCGCCCATGCTGTAAATCCACATCATCATTCTATCATCATATCTTCCTCAAGCCGAATCTCGGAAAGTCCCCAATGGACCGGCAAGCTTCGTAAACATCTCGTCTCGCTCGCCCTCGGGCGTGCTTAGAATCGTCACAGCACCTCCAGCGCCGATGCGCCAGACCTCGCGCGGTACTGTATCCTCCTCCGTCGCTGGCGCGCCCTCCTCATCATCCCACCGGAACATGGCCCGGATAGTCACACTCCAGTCGCCCGCCCCTGTCACATCCATGTATCCGACAACGCCCGAGTATAAGCTACGTTCACGGCCGCCTTCGATAGTCTGGAGAAGCTCGCAGCTGCGCTTCTTGGGCGCCCCCGTCATGCTGCCCGGAGGGAGTGCTGCAGCAAGTACGTCGAGACCGGTGTAAGGACAAGGCCGGTCTAAGCTGCTCTGCCGGCTGCTGTTATCAGCTTCCGACAATGCCCTTGGAAGCTGTCCATTGACAACGGTGATCATCTGGAAAACAGTCGCATACTCCTCCACCTTCATCAGATCTGGCACCGTGACGTGATCAGCACCGCAAACCCCGTGCAAGTCATGTCGCACCAGGTCGACGATCATCAGGTTCTCGGCTTCCTCCTTAGGCACATGCAAGATCTTCTCAGCTTGTGCCACCGTTGACACGGCAGACGACTTTCGTACGGTTCCCTTCATCGGACGCATAGAGCAAAGGCCATTGGCATCATGACTGAGAAATCGCTCAGGAGAACTGCTGATGAGCGTTGCGCCCCCAAGGCGGATGAAGGAGCCGAAGGGGGCGGGCTGGCGGTGCCGGAGTGTTTTGTATATCGACCACGGACTGCCGCTAAGCGTGGAGCGGTTCCCATCAGGAGATTGGTACCGTGGCGAAGGTAGCGGTCGAGACATTGTAGTTTGTGAGGTCAAGCAAAGCTCATACGAATCACCCGCGGCGATGACCTCCTGGCAAGCGCGGACTTGATCCTCGTAGGTGTCAGGGTTTGGCGTTCGGATCCTTAGTCGATTATCAATAACGTCACCATCCCTGCTTGTCTTGTGAGTGATTCCGTTCGTCAACTGCAGGACGCCGTTGTCATTCGAAGCTCGCTTCCAAGTATCAGACTTCCGAAGAACTTCCACCGTATTTCCGATCCAATCTTCCTGATCACCTCGAGACCTCAGCTCTTGGACATACAGAGCGTTGGAGCCATGGTCTAGAACGAGACTTCTCGTTACCCAAACCATGCTGATATCCGGCCTATCATGCCCCCTATCACCCGAAATCATATCTTTGTCGAGGCCATAGAGACCCATCTCGTACGTCACGTAGCCCATAAAACCCCCCTTGAACGCACAGGGTGAGTCACTCGCGTTGGACGGGTTGCTTCGACGTTCCCAGAAGTCCGAGATGACTTCCCACATGTTCGTTGAGCCGTGCGCAAAATCGATGATTTCGGAATCTGTTCCTCGTCGAGCAGTGGCGAAATCGTCGGGGGCGTGATACTCGAACCGAAAGGCTGACTGGACGCCATGTGCCACAATACTGCTCTTCGCCAAGGGGTCGCCATTCCGAGAGCTGGAAGAGTCGAGGATGATGGCATCGTCATGTTGTAGACCTAACGCCTCCACAACATCCGGAGCCTCAACCCCTTGAGGTAGGATAATCTTCTGGTACACGTACTCGCGATCCGCCGTGTCGTCCCCCAAGGCCGCCGTACGTGGTCTAGTACTGGATCTGTTCCTAGACTCGTTGCGCTTCCACGCCCTGACCAGTTCCAAATGACTAGGCGGTGTCAAAGTCTGGATATGCAGCGGCAGTGGATCAGCTACTCTTCCCCGAGCGTGATTCCACCGCAACGCCTCTCGGAACCAGTTCTTCAAGACGGCATGCGCTGTGGGCTCCGTGCAAACAGATTCGGGATGATACTGCAACCCCCACAGCGGCTTCGAGACGTGCCGCACGCCCATCAAAATTCTCTCCTTGCATCCTTCCTCGCGAGTCTCGGTAACCCAGGCCAGGGGCTTCAAGCGTGGTGCTCTCTTGGTGGGCTCAAAAGGCCTGTTTCGCCACCACTCATCAGCCTCCTTGCCGTCTTCATCCTGGCCAATATCGGCGCATAGGCTGTGGTACAACGTTGCGCGGAATTTACCCACGCCCTCGAATATGTCACCGTGCGCATCGTTGGGGTGCTCAATCTCTCTCACCATACCGTGAATGCCCCGTCGCAACCTCCGGATACCTCCCCCATGCGCGGCGACTAGACTCTGAAAGCCGAGACAGATACCCAGGACAGGAATCTGCAGCACCTCGGGGAGGTTCCAGAGCAGATGGAAAGCGCCGACATCTTCCTTGTTGAGCGGCGATCCGGGGCCGGGGCCGCAGACGACGGCGTCGAACTGGGCAAGGTTGGCGATGAATTCAGCTTCGGTCCAATGTTGAGGAACATGTCCATTGGTGATTGTCTTGGACGATTCCTGATTGACGACAGACAAGTCGATCCTCACTAGGAAGATCTCAGCGCGAAGGATGATACGAAGTAATGAGACGATGTTGTTGGTGAAGGAGTCATAGGCATCAATGAAGAGGATACGCCGCGGTTGACACGGCGTGGGCCGGGGTTCTGTGCTAGAACCCGTCGCCATGACGAGCTGGCCCTTCACTATCTCCTCTTGCGTGTTTGTAAGCCCGTAGAATGAAGAAATTCGAGGGATGAGATTATGATGTTGAAGACTGAAAAGCGTGTGGTCTTGAATGAGAGTGAGTGCCCTTGGAAGGTGCCAAAAAAAAGTTGATAAGCTCAATCGCCGCTCGTCGGGATCTAAGCCTAAATTTGCCGGGAAAAGCCGCTGCAGCCACTTGACTCAGGAACCGTTTTAACGTTGACTCGACAATAATGCCCTCAAATCATCACCTCCTTTGGAGGAAACGTTAATCGAGCTAGTCTACTCTATTCTACGCCACGCTACTCTGCTCTAGACAGATGGTCTGGTTCTCTCTTGGAGGGTTAAGTAAACAAGAATACGGTTATTCCCGACTTTTCGGCTGCTGCTTCTCGTAGGGCTGAGAATCATCGCGAAACATCGTCTCTTGCCATACCATGCGTGAAGAACTTATCAAGCGATCCGTTGTTATATGGCATGAGTAAGTGAAAGGCAACACTCTTTCTCATCAACTCATCAACTTAAACCTTTGTCATCCCCATGACCGGAGCTCAGCACGCCAAAAACCGAATAAATGCTATCTCATCTACCCGAGACCCAAATGTTTACATCTTGAAGCAATACTCTTAGCGACATTTGGTATACATACGCCTATCTCCTGCATCAAATCCTCTGTTATACGCTCTCATCAACTCATTCACGATCCCTCACCGTCACCAAACAAGCCTGTCTAGAATGCCATATCCTCCTTTCCTGCACCCCCAACGCCGCATCCATCATCGTCTCCGTCACCGATCTAGGCCGCCCCTCCGCCTTCTTGCTCTTATCCACCGTGTCATCCCAAACTTGTACTTCCTCCACCGAAGCTGCGATCTCAAATTCGCCCCTGCACAGCGCGGTTATGCCTAGGATCAGCTCCCCAGCAGCATGGCCTTCGAGCGGCGCCATCAGCTGCTGAAGGGTCCCGTTCCAAGCTAGCTTGCGCGTAAATTCGAGTGCGACATTGGCAGGGCGATGACACAGTGCCGGCAAGATCCTCACGAGGGGATAGACGCGCCGTGATGTGCGGTTCGTGACGCGGACCTTGAGCTGCATGAACTCATCGACAAAAGCCACGTTTTCTATGTCAGAAGTGATGGGCTCATTATCGTCGAGAGCCTCTGCCGAGATTTCGATACCAACGTCCTCCACCTTGATGGCCTCGATCATGCGCGGCGATAGTCGAAAGTTGCGTAGGTCCACGGTGCCGCTTCTCTTAGGTGACGACGTTGTACGCCACGACGCTTTGAGGTAGTTGAGGATCTTCTCACGATACCAGAAAGCTTCACGGTTGGCTTTCTCCATCTCGGGTGAGATCTTACTTGCGCTCACCACAAACTGTCTATTACGCGAAGGATTCAACATCGGGATCGTGGCGTGGGGATCTTCCACGTGTATCCTTCTGATAGGGAAAACAACTCGGGTTGTGTTTCCAGGAAGGATATCTTCGTCGACTGCAGACCCATCATCGCTTTCCAGGTGAAATACCATCTGACTCGGCCAAGCATTCCTCAGGTCCATCCAGAGAAGACAATACTCGTGCGGCTTGGCTGCCACCGAGCCGCCCAAACGCTCCCAGATGGGTCTTGGAACGTCGCCCAGCACCGGCAGGATATCAAGTCTAGAGATGTCAAGACTGGCGTTGACTGTAACTGTTAAGTCGAGAGTCACGTATCTTGTATAAAACTGCTCCGTGATCTCGTCCTGAGGGCATCCGAGGTGGGTGTAGTCGACTTGTATCGTAGCATGCGTTAACCCAGGCTTACCAAGTATCTCGAACTCGAACGTCGTCTCCCCACCAGGAGCAATATAACGGCCTTGGTTGTTCTTCGGTAGTCGCAGCGCTTGTCTCTTCATCAGAATGAGCTCATACTCATAGAGATCAGCCGGTGTAGCCTCTCGGTTATTGAGAGCAGCCTGCACCGCCTCTTGAGTAGAATCCTTGAATGAGAAAAGCATGAAGTCGACTGGTGTTGTTGTCGATAGGTTTTCCAGAGTGACCGAGAAAGTCCGTCGTTCACCCTCCAGGATCATGAGCGAGGACTGAGCGAGGGTGGTCGACTTCACGATCACCAAAGGCTGTGACTGTATGGCCATGAGCGTGAGGGATTCGGGTATGATAGGCTTAGTAAAAGGTTTGGGCCCAGCAACACTTTCTTCGAGCCCCGCCAGTCCCTTTATCTTGACCTTTGCATCTCGCATCGGCGTCCAAGACGAAGTGAAGATGGGAAAACGTCTCTCCCTACAACCCCGAACCTTGATGGTAGCCCCAACCATCTTGACCGTACCCTCTTCCTTCGGCCGTCCTCTTAGTCTTAATGTTTGGGTACGGTAGGGTCCGATCGTGGTCGTCTCGGGTACAGGTTCAAATTCAACCCCTTCTGTTGCAAGCTGAATCTTCTCTACCTCTACTTCGATGTCGTAAGGGTTCTGTAAAGTGATCTTGAAAGTGGCTAGCTCACCAGCCACGAGGTTATGGGTTACCTGTCCTTCGGGCTTCTTCAAGAATGGATTGTAGATGAATGGATCAACATCTTGCGACGCACGAGTGGCAGCGGCACCGGGCAGTACACTTTTCGCATGTGGAATCGGTATCCTGTTATTTGGCGGGGCCTCATGCTTGATATCTCGAACAAGGAACTCATCCCAATACTCTGCCGCAATATGTGTGAGGCCCATTCGTTGGGAAAGGTTGTATGTCCTTGAGATGTTGGTCGTCAACCGCCCCTGCTCTTCCCGATAAATAAACGCTGAAGCGTCCTCTCGGCGCGGTCCTGGAGCGACGCCCGAACCAGCCGTACGCAGCAGGTCGCTAGAGAACTTGAGAACACCGCCAAAGTCTGGGAGCGCCTCGGAGAAATTAATGCACGCTCGCAGAATATTGAGCTTAACTTCAGGAAAGCCAAAGAATCGCGCCGCCGACTGGCCGTGTATCCTAGAAACTACGGCTTCGTCGGAGTCGTCTACTTGGGCAGCGTCGGCAGTTCTCGTCTTCCTAGCCATATCAAAGCCCACGATGCCGTAGGATCGGCATAGGACATCGAGGAGCTCTCCAATCCCCTGCTCGACATCGCCCTCGCCAAGGTCCAGGGCGATGGATCCGTTACCCGAACCGTTGCCTGATTTGAGCGAAACTAACCCGGCAGCAGGGTGGATGCCCATGTCGGCAGCACCTCGAGTTCTTGCCTCCACCAGACCACCGATGAGAACTGAAACCAGCTCCCTCAGCACCATTGCCTTTTTGCGGTTGAGCCCGAGGGGACCTAGCACCGTTGCAATGCCACTAAGAATCGAGGCTCGGTCCACAGTAGTTATGAGTTCAGACGCGCCCGATGGAAACGCTTTGAACAATGTTGTGACAATCTGCTGCCTCGTGGGCGAGGCCGAAAAACGAGGCAATGTGAGATTGGGCATCGTGCCTAGTACCATGATATCCATTGACCGGTCGTCAAGTTTACCGTCGCACATGTGAAGAGCAGAGAGGATCTTTGAGAATCGAATGTGTGTCTCGGAGAGTGGTAGAGGCGGTAGGTTTTCGGAAGATATCCTGGAATAGAGTCCCAGTACTCTGTCGAGAAGTTCTGGTAATAGTAGTTGCAGGTGTTTGATATGTCTAGGCTGCGTGGAGTCGATCGCTTCTATCTCGGCTTTCAAGGCTGCGGTGCTTGTCGGCTTATCTTGAGATAGGCATATGGATGGCATTTGAAACTCCAGCTTGGACCAGCCCATGAGGAGAAGAGTGATCACAGTAAGCTCAAGTGCCTTACCGTGCCATACGTGATCGTTGAGGGACCTTGCACTTGTGGCGCCGTCACCCAGCTCCCTAAGTGCATCACTCCAGCGGCCAGCCTGGAGAAACATGGACCCTACCACCACAGATGAACGACCTTTTCCCTTCAGCCTCCAGCGATCATTGGCACCTCCGGGGCCGAATCCCATGATGGAAACTCTGTCGCGACTCCTGGCCCGCGTTTCCTCGACAGCAGCCGGCGGTACAGAGCTTGCCCGCTCCGACATGGATGCCTCAGAATTACTGTCCGGCGTTCCTGGAGCGCCGTCCTCGTCTATCGGCTGACTTGCGAGGCCGCCCTTAATCGGAGTCGACGATCGTAGAGGTGTTGAGCTGCTTGAAGAAAGGGGCGGGCGCGAAGACACAGGAGGCAAAGACATACGTGCCTGGTTCCTGTCCATGATTCCAGCAGCCGAATTCGATCGAGCATCGCGTAGGTTTATTTGGGAATTTCTCCTGAGAATTCCATTGATACCTCCCTCCCCACCCCACGATCCGCTGTTTGCGTGCCTCGACGAGTAGTGTCCTGGTGATTCTATCCCGGTCATTACCTCAAAAGATTTAGCAAGGGTTGTCATCTCAGCCAAGAGCAACGATGAGATATCGCACAAGACAGTCTTCAGTGTGGTTTTCTTCCCATCCTCCATGGGAGGGATAGCCATGATACCCTCAGGCATCGGTATATCGGTATCGCCGGGTGAGACATAATCGAAGATGATGACATGGTGTGCTAATGCCTTGGGGTAATGATCTCGCAACCCTTCCAATTCCTGGTATAACTGCCTTATATTCTTCTCCACCACGCTCGGTCCAGTACCATTAGCCGAGTGCCTCTTGCTGAACGACTTTTGGTGCAACTCGGTACCGTCCGCTAGGGCTATGACATTGAGGGGTTCGCGGTACAGATCGAAAGGGGACAGGGCGAGGTGCGATGGTGGAGGGACGTGGGTGACGAAATCGTAAAGCATGGCGCCGTCGGGGTATGCCAAGGGCGAGAACATATCTGGGCGGTAACGTGTTAGAGCTCATCATCAACGCGCGCGCCATACGGGGATCGTGGCATCTCACTCCTGTTGGGTCGGCCATCGGCGCTGACGTCGCGGAGTTGGACGACATGTTCGTGCTGTAACCGCTCAACGAACGAGGCGAAACGATCTGTCTTGATCTGGCCCAAAGGCAGCAGTAGCGCTTTCGCCCTTGCGGGAGCGATAGGAAGCAGAGGATCAGAGCTCATCCTAGGATTTGGTGTTGCTCAACATCCTCTGTCCGGTCGAACAGCTAGGTTGTCGCGCTGGAGTGGCTCCGTGCTCGCTACTCGTTTAGAAAGGTTGACCGGGATGTAATTGAATCGCAGCGTTAGGAGTGAACTGCTACGGAAGCATTCTTGTCAAGAATTCGCTTTGTTGAACGATATGATCTGAGCGAGTGGCTTGCTGGAGAGGTAGTAGATTGACGTGTAATGAGCTCTTGGATGTCTAGAAAGGGTACACCTGTCGCATGCAAGTCGGAGCTGTAGCCTTCCTCCTGGAGGCAGCTCTGGGAGGCCTAACAAGGCGGCGTACGGCGGGGGGCCGCTCAGCCGGAACCACCATTTTGCGGTCCGGGAGCTAGCTTCAGGGGGTTTCCAGCTCAGAATGTACAGTACGTAGTGACGTCAATTTAGAAGATAACCCGCCTACGCTCGAAGCCGCTACTGCCTGACGTATCGCATGAGGCCTCTTTTATCTCGACAAGAGTGCTCAAGATT
This sequence comes from Coccinonectria pachysandricola, assembly GCA_003693555.1. Taxonomy (NCBI): domain Eukaryota; kingdom Fungi; phylum Ascomycota; class Sordariomycetes; order Hypocreales; family Nectriaceae; genus Coccinonectria; species Coccinonectria pachysandricola. The sequence continues at coordinate 100,822 of QUZF01000019.1, forward strand.
TATTCTTTCCCCATGGACACAAAGCAGAACATATGCATACCTAGCGTTTTAGTGGCCTTGCAGATAGGGCAATTTGACTTGGAACCGAGATGTCTTTGTTATCTTTGGACGAACCAAGAAGGGGTTTTCTGGTCATTTCAGATCTGGTCATCTCAGATCTGCTTCAAGCTTGTTTCAAAAGCCGGGGCTTGCCAAACTTCAAAATGCCAAACATCGGCCTAGAAAAGAACTATACCAGGCTACCAACCACAGTCAGTTGGCGTTGCTAAACGAAGATTGGACGCTACATTTCAGGTATGCCCCCTTCAGCTTAACCTAACGAGGGGACATCGTATAAGCCAAGCTGCGGCACACATCAGCGGTATCCTACTGGATCATGAGATGGCCCGGGCTCTCCTCGTCAGCACGCCCATGCCTTGCTTCCTCTTGCAACTCGCTATCAAAAACGTCGACAGACAAGCTCGCCTCTACGAAGTCTTCCAACTCTTCCGTGACCGTCCTCAACTTTTCCCTTACAGCAATGGCGCCTTCTTGTCCAACAATATGCCGCGCTGGAGGATTTTCGTGGCCTCCGATGGCAACAAGAGCCTTTACCGTTTCCATGACCAGCATGTCAATCGAGCTAGGTGGCAGTTGTGGGTACCGGTGAATGACCTCGCCTGGGGCATACTCTGGGTCAAGGACAGAACTACCGGGTGTGAGGGGCGAGGTGGCTGATTCTGCAGGAGAGCGCGGGTCTGGCATAGCAGTGTCAGGGTTGATGTTGAGGACATTTGTGAGCATCTCACGAATGCTAGGTACGGATTCGAAGCTCTGATCGTAGGCGGGTATCGCGGGCGCGAAGATGAGGCGATTGGTCAAAGACTGGATCTCCTTGTTCGGTTGGACGATTGTGACCTTGATGTTGAAGGGAGCGATCTCGTACGCTAGGGAATCGCAGAACCCCTCAAGAGCCCAAGTGGCGGCAGTGTACATGGACATGGCAGGCGTCCCGATGTGTCCTCCGGTGCTCGTTAGGACCATGATATGACCGGTATGCCGGGCTCGAAAATGGGGCAGAGTGGCCTTGATGAAGTTGACCTGGGAGAAGAAAATGGACTCGAATTGGTGGCGGACAAGATTCTGCGTGGTGGGCGTAGTCGAAAGCTCTTCGACAGTTCCGATGACGGCTGAGAGCACCCTCGTCAGCATTAGGCTAGATGGGGAGTCTTGCTCTCCAAACTCACCTTCAGACCTGCAGGACAGCAGGATGTCGATCCGCCCAAAAACGTGAACGGCTTCGGCCACAGCAGCACCGCAGCTACCCATGGTACTGCCGTCGCAGCGTATCCCTCGCATGCGCTCCTTCCATCCCTCGCGATCCTTGCGGTCGCTTCTGCACTCGTCTACGAGCTCGCGAAACTCAGCGCTGCGGTCAAGATGGTCGATCTCGTGCGGCGGAAGACACGCGGCAATGTAGTCACCGTGAGAGAGGAGCTGCCGCATGAGACGAACAGCCAGAGGCGACAGGGCTGCCGTCAAGAACCATATCCGCGGCGAGTTATGCGTGGCTGCGTTGGAGGCAGTGTCAGTCATTGCACCAAGAGTTCCCTCATGGTTGAGAGAGCAAGCGACGGCGGATTGATCTCGTTCACCCCGGCCCGACTCGCCTGAAGTCTCTTCTCGGTCGATAGGACTCAACAGGACGTTCGGTGAGAAGTACTTCGAGCTGCCAGTTGGGGAGGGGGCTAAGAGTTCAGAGAATAAAAGATGACGATGAAGATGAAGATGAAGGCCAAAGGAGCATGAGCACCGTGGTTGGCGTGTCTCGTCTGATTACATCACCCGCACTCCGGCAGTGGAATCCATCCACCGACAGTGGGAGTGGGCGCCTCGGGCAGGGTGGGTTAGGGGAGAGTGTGGGGTAAGGGCATGCCAGATCTGGGGAATCCCGCTTACAAGAGCCCGCTGCCACTTGGTGGTACTGTAGATTGGGATGGGAACCGACTCGAGGTAGGTGATCATGGAACCTCACTTACGAAAGCTGCCATCTTGTTTCGAGTACTGATGCCGCTGTTGAGAAGCCCGCCGTTCATTAGGCATGTTCATTACCTAACGTTAGACTATAAGACTGATTTCTGGCAGCTTCGGGTACGGCAAGCCTGTGCTGAAGAAGGCTATGCTTTTATAACAGGACAAGTACCTCCTTTTGGTTCCTCGTCCTGGGCTGGTCCATCTTCGATATGAAACGAGTCAAGCGGGTGAGACGGAAACGTTGGATTATATGAATTCATCATTACTGCATGGACCAGACTTGGCTGCCTCTCGCCAAGGGTTCACCCCGGATAGTTCAAGCAAGTCCCATCTCCATTTCGTCAAATGGAAGTCGTACAGCGGGTGATCTAGAAAATAGGACGACGGTAAAGGGCTAGACTATTTCTCAGACCCCTAAAATCACAGCCGCTAACGCCGAGTGATCAGCTGGGCCGCGACAAGAGCCATTGGCGTTGCGAAGGTTTGGCAAGGATGAACGGACCGATGTGACGATACCAGACTGAGCCAGGATCCTCGCGGGCCAGTCGTATTCGTTGGTGTCGCTCTCGCACCACGACGCCGTTATGAAGGAGATGGGCCACCAAGCGAGCAAGCGGATCCACCGGCTTAGAAGCGATGATGGTCTGTTCTGGGCATCGAGATTCCAGTACATCTTTGCAGAGTATCATGCTGATAACCGACCAAGAGACGTGTTACAGAAAGCCTCTCATGCCAGATGCCGTTATGTCAAGCCTTGTTGGGGGAATCAGGCAATCGAGTCAAAGTTAAATGTATGTGCAGTAACAGCATCTCATTTCTGACTGTCTGAGCGTAATCCCAGCTTCGGACCCGCGCTGGACGACGGGCAACATTCCTCCAAGTGACTTTTCATCTTGTCGTGACAGTAAACATCGGGATCAAAGCTGCTCATCGCTTCATCATGGTATAGCTCCGACAACCTCTCCTTATTAAAATCACAATTCTCAAGCCTTGCTGGAAGCGTGCTCCTCCCTAATGCTAATCGATCGGCGAGTCTCGGGCTCCTCGTCTACACCTTTTGGGCTGGGCGGGGTGCCGAACAACTCGTCCATGGCCTCGAGAGAGAGACCCTTCGTTTCGGGGACGAAGAACCAGACAAAGGTTCCCATGATCAGACAGAAAGAACCGAACATGAAGAACATGCCCTAGTGGGAAAAGAGTTAGCGGTTGGGGTATGGTAATGATGAGGGGGAGAGCACTCACGTATCCAGCAGTTCCCATGGTGTCTTGCATGGTGAGTACCGCTGCCGATCTGTTAGTGATGGTTCTGTCGACGATTTGAGGGAGTAGACATACTTCTCGCGATAACGAAGTTGAATAGCCACTGGGTAGCGGCGCCGATGGCGACGTTGAGAGCTCGAAGACGGGCAGTAGGGATTTCAGACACGAGAATCCAGCAGCAAGGACCCCAACCGAACTGGAAGAAACTACATGATTGTCAGCACAAAAAAGGGTTCACAAAATGCACCCGTCTGATTCGTTTCGGTAGTACTCACGCGGCCCAAAGGTAAATACAGGTGATGGCGACGTATCCGAAAGCAGAGATCTGACGAAACCCGTTAGCACTTCACACATTTCCTGAAATCTGGTCACATATTCACTTACCGGCCTGCCTGCCACCGGAGGCTCAACGCGACCGTAGATACCGATGATGTACATGACGATAGCCTGGGCAACACTTGTCCACAAGAGACTGCGTCGGCGACCGATTGAGTCGGCAGCGAAGACGAGGAACACCGCGCAGCCAGCAACCTTGACAACTCCGTAGACACCAGTAGCAAACAGCGAGGTCTGGGTACCAGTCATGCCGAGGTTCTTGAAGATCTGGGGGGCGTAGTAGTTCTGTTCAGACATGGTGATTAGCTCTGGATGGCGTACAAGGTTTGCCATGCCGTATTATCACTCACAACAGCGTTAACGCCGGTCATTTGCTGGCAGACCATCAGAAGAACTGAGATGATGGCTCGCTTGCGGTTGCTCTTGACGGTAACAAGCTCTCTCCAAAGCGTCTTGGCGCTGGCGTCTCCTGTGAGTCTACGCTCATGCTCGAGCTGGCTGGACATCTCGTGGATCTCGCCACGGACATACTCGGAGTCGGCGGGGAGGCCTCGGAGACGGACGAGGATGGAGGTTGTCGATTCCCAATCGTCCCTCCGAGCGCACCACCGAGGGCTCTCGGGAGACATGAGCATGCCGGCCACCAAGAGAACGGCGGGAAAGGCCTGGAGGGCGAGAGGAAGGAGGTATACGGTGGGGGCCTTGACGTGGAGAAGGCAGCCGTAGTTGACCCAGAAAGAAAGCATCACGCCGGTGACGATGAAGAGCTGGTAGAAGGAGGTGAGACCGCCGCGAATGGCTCGGGGCGCACACTCGGAGACGTAAAGAGGAACCAGCGTCGAAGCAGCACCGACGCCGAGACCCGAGATGAAGCGGCCGACATACATGATAGCCAGGGTACCCTTGGCGGCCGAAGCAGTCTGAAAGACGACGCCGATGGTGGTGATGAGACCGGTGGTGATGAGACACCACTTGCGACCGAATCGCTCGGTGAACCAAGAAGTCAGGAAACACGAGAGGAAGCAGCCGGCCTGGAGAGTTGAGACGATGTTCTGATCCAGGTTTCTTCGATGAGATTCGGACTGGCCCTCGTACCCGAATCGGATCTGGGTGGCCTCCATGGCCAAGACACCACCAATGGAGCCCGTCTCCCAGCCGAAGAGCATACCACCAAAGCATGCCGAAAATACTAGAGCAAAGACTCGCCAGTTATAGATCTCGTTGGGGTCGCTCTTCATGGAGTCATTTCGCACAACCTTGCGGAGGATGCCGGCGAGAGTGGCACCCATGATGGCAGCTCCGTGTCGACGTCGAGATGTGGTTGATGTAGAAGATGCTCTCAAGGGAGCGAGGCAGGATTCGCAGAAGTGATGCTCTGCAAGGGAACTGGATTGAGCTGGATTGGAAAACCCAGGCTCTTCGGGGGAGAACCCTGAGGATGGAGTTCAAGGGGTATATATATAACAAAAAAATGGTGAAGATGAAGCAAAGAGAGCTGTGTATGCAGATGCAACCAAGACTCCGATGTTCTGAGATTCGAAACGTTGGAGGACCCGCAGGTATTATAGCTTCTCCAAGACATGCTGCAAGGTGTCTGTCACAACTGATCATCCCCAAATTCGTACATACAGACGAAACGCCATCGTAACGGTACCTTGGGGGTTAGGAGATGGGACTTTGGGGGTTACATTCTCCTCGGATCCGGCACTCTGCCGCTCTGCTCTAGGCCCTATTGGTGTAAGATAGAAACTCCCTGTCCATGGCTGCGGCACGCTCACCAAGAGGCTGGCTTGAGTTAGGCTACTGAACCGTAAAAGCCAGGTCACCGGGTGCGTGTGTGCCCAGCTCGTCGAGTCTAGCTCTGCTCTTCGTCCTGGCCAAGACTGGCTAAGAAGGATAAAGAAGAAGTTGGTGACATTCGTCGTAAGCCATGATTGGCATCGTTGTTTGTAGGTGTGTGTCTCATACATAGCCAGTCCGTCCTGGGCTGCTGAAGAGCTTACCCGTATCTGTTCGTTTGGGTCGGCTTCAATCAGAGGAAAGATGGCGGATCAACCAGGCTCCACGAATGACCCGTCGGATCACTTTACCGAGATGATTGTCCCCAGTGCTGCAGTCGATTCCGATTGTCGAGGATTCGAAAGATCGATGCAATACCCCATCGAGCTGCTCTACATGCCTCCTGAGGACCACAGGTTGCAATATTGATGGCACAGCGTGGAACGGTGAGATTCGTCACCTTGTCCAGCAACATGGGCTGGGCCCTGCTACGGTTAGGCCGTCCCTCGTTCTTGTCAATGAAATCATCGAGTTAAGTCTAAGACTTGAGTGCTAATCTAGTCTAGAGTAGTGAGCAAAGGCTGTTTAACGTTAGTGGCCCCCCAAAGAACAAGAACAAGAACAAGGACCAGAACCCACCCTCGTTATACAGTACAGTACCAGCCGGAAAAGGCGCTAGGCCGATCTTTGAGAAGCACGCTGTACCAACGGAAAAGTGAAGGTAAGTAACTAGATGCGAATTGCGGGGAAATCTCTACCCCATGATGTTAGCGGGCGCGGGAATGCGGAGTGTTGTTTGATCTGCCCATATCGCGGGGGCGGGAACGCTAGATCGATGGCCTTGGTCATTGATTCGTGGGATATTCATGTTTCCGGCCAGTCGAAGCTAGTGTATTGGCTGGTATCAGATCGCCAAGGTCACTGCGAGGGAAAGCGAGAGGTCGAGCGAGAGCATCTATACGAATTGAGTGTTACTGAGGTGCGAATCCTCGCTGCTATCCCCTTCCCCTCCTCCTCCTCCCCCCCTCCCCCTCCGCGGTAGGTAGAATAGTTGACAAGGGCTTCTGAGACGGCGAATGAGATGTGGAGAACGTCGTCTGATTGACGGAAACCGCCGTCGGAATAATCCCGTCCAGTAGAGGCCCCGGCTGCCATCTGGTTCGAGACTATCCGCTTGATGAGATGCTATTCATCTCTCTCAAAAGCCAACCGGGCACGGTGGGAGGCTTGGCCCATCCGTCCAGGTAAGCTTCTTTGCTTACACCTTTACCTGGTGGCTTCGCGTAGATTGCAGACACGTACCAAGCCGACTGTCCTGCTTTGATGGTGTGCTGAAGAGTCGGGATCGTACTACGACTCTCGATGATGTTCGAGTTTGGATCCGCATTGACCAACATGGCCTGGCGCTCCCCCGAACCCTCCAGCGCCTTGATGCCAACGGCACCTTTGGACACCGCAAACGCGCCAGCTTCGCCGGGTGCCCAGCCTGAGGGAGAGTTGACATCATAGTTTCCGATGATTTGGGGGGAAGTTCCTTCGTGAGTTGACTCGTCGTAGAGGCCCAGGTATCGTCCGTCGCTGCTGTTGACGTTGCGGATGGCAAATGAGCCATCAGCTGTCATGACTTCTCGCGCGCTCTCGATGCGGTGGACCCGAAGATGCCAATTCGGCGTGCCGTCTTCCGGTGGTATCAGAGTCGTCACAATCTTGACGTCGTGGAATGGCTTCCAGATTGAAATCAGCACAGGCTTATCATCGCGATATTCGAGACCTGCATATTCAGAGAGCCTTCGCGTTTTCCAATATTCGCCACCATCATCCGAGAGGCCGAGTTGAGAGGACAACGCGTATTGTTCGAGCGAGAAGAGGCCGGGCGGCACGGAATAACCGAATGTACTGCTGTAAGCAAATCCTCCATATTTGGCATGCGTTCCTTTCATAGGGTAGCTGCACGCCTGGCCAGACGAGAGCAGCATGCAGTGGCCACCCAGACGACTGCGCATAGATTAGAAGGTTCCATTTGCCGTACGGAAAACCCACTTACCTCATGATATGGCCAGGGTGCTTAAGCGCTTTGAGGTCTGGTATCACCTCACTTGAAAGCTCTTCTTTCGATGTCCAGAAAGGGTGACTTTCTGGCACCCCCAAACAGATGAAAGCTAGGCAAGCCCAATACTGCCGTCTGATAAGCAGGTGCCGTTTATCTTTTGCGGACAAGGTTGACTTACTGGACTTCCCGGGCTGTTGTAGTTCTCGGCCAACTACTGTGCATTAGCTGGATTCGGCCGGCACCTTGGATAGTGTTGCAGGGCCACGATTAACTTACATACATGTTCGGGTATGAGTACCCAATCGACAACGTGCCACTGGGTGTCCACATGTCATTCTGCGTCTGCCACCAACGCAGATGCCGAAGAACAGTCCCTTTGACCATACCCCAAGTCAGTGGTTCTGGGAGCTCCACATCGGCATAAGCCAGAGCTCCCCAGAATGAGACCATTGCGAAGCGGTAGCCAACACTGCGGCCGTAGGGTATGGCTTGACCTTCATCATCAAAGTAATGAATCAGATCGAGAGCCACGCTCTGAGCACGTCTCTTGAATTCCTCTGCACGTTCAGGGTCTTCTTCCCCAGCGAGCTTGGCGTAGAGGAGTTGCAGGAAGTGAATGGCGAAACTGGACGAGTAGTAATCCATTTCTAACACCGTTAGCCGCTATTATGCCGTGTATAGAGAGATGCATACGGTGGATGCCTTCTGGCCCATCGTTAGACCATCCGTCTCCGCGATAGAAGGTATTGAGGTGTTCAATGTCGCTATCGAGTCGTGCCTGTGAGAATTTGCCGCCATTCTTTTTGAGACCTAAGTTGGCGAAAACACGGAACCAGAGCCAATTCGTGTTGGGCATGCTGAGAGAGGGTCAGCGTGAGGAAGCCAGTAAGAGGAGGTTATCAGACTTCTTTTCGTTGATAGAATTTCCAAGCCAATTCTCGACATTGTCTCGTTCTTGGTCGGAAAAGTCTGTCCAAAAGTCCGGCACTACCGCCAGAGCGAACCCTGTTGCCAGATCAGCTATCAATACTCCGTCTTGTATGTTACTCGACTTACCAAGAGGGCACATCTCTACCATTCTCTGATCGTTGTCCTGCGGATATCCCCAGTACTCGGGACTGTTTGGATCGGTGCCAGCCTTAATCCCTTCCTTCCACCGATGTGTACCGTGATACTCTCCACCCCCTTCAAGCAGAGAGGCCAGACCCCAGAGAGGCCTGGCAAAGCCTTCAAATTCGGAAGCTGCCTGATCGAAGCGCACCGCTGTGGCTCCTGGGCATTTGACTCGCGCATTGTTTGGAGAGAAGAACGGCTCCAACGGATCGAGAAGAGTACGTAGGAGCACTTGAACAGAAGCTCGGTCTTTGATGTCCACTCTTCCAAAAGGATGAATTCCATCATAACCCAAGCAGAGTCCCTGTTTTGTTCCGGAATCCATATTTGTTGTAGTAGGCCAGACTGCGACAGTCATATACAATGGTCTGTCAACCTCATGGCCGAGGAGGTTCCCACAGATATATCGAGAATCATGGTCGGGCTACGGACTAGTGTACCCCGAGATCATGATAGTTAGTTCGGTTCATAGGTACAGTAGCAATCCGTCACCACACATTCGCTGACATGCGGGGAATCCATCCCGGTTTCATGTGCGTATTGGTTGGTACTCTAGGCCAACCTTGGCTGATGCCTGGAGGAGAGGTGTGGGGGTGCATACTCCCTCAGGGCGGCTATGATTGACACGATGTGCTTCCTCAACATCATGACTTCACCGCGTTAAGCTATGGTTGTCAGTTTATAGCTTGTGCACGACGCTAATATTTGAAGTGCCGAGAAACTCACGAGAAGCTTGAAGGAAACAAGACTGAGCTGGTGATATTTCCCGGGTGCCTCCCAGCTTTGTCAGCCCGACAACAAGCTGCCTGCCTACCCTATAAAGCTCACCTCACTTTACTCGACTTTTCGCACATGAAACGGCAAGAACAAGTGATCATGCAAGATTTCTACGATGACAAGGTCGGACCAGTTTCCGCAAGTTCAGCATCGCCAAAGTCTTGCATTGAAGTGTCTCTGGAAAATCAAGTAGCCGCACCAACAGCTTCAACCTTGACACCTCCGAACGAGAGTATGGCACAGTCCTCACCCCAGGCTAGAAAGAGCTCAGCGCAACCGACATCCCGCGCCCCTTCTGCCGCTCCATCACCGCACCCTTCACCTCCGCGATCGACTGCCAATACTCCAACGCCGGACCTATCAGAAAAATTACATACAGTTATGTCAAAATCTTTACAGGAAAACGCAAGAGAAGAGGAACCAAAACCATCTACAAAGCCCAAAGCGAAGAGGAAGAGACCTCCACCCAAGAAGACCCCGACCAGACGAAAGTCGAAGTGGAATGAGGACAGCATCATCTCAGACCCCAAATCTCCTTTGGCTTCAGCTGATCTACGTGTGAGTGCCTCTGTTGTCCCGCTACCCACCACTTGAGGTGCTAATACTCCGTAGAGCATGTTCTCAAACGCTATGGCATGGGACGTCCTGAGCCCAGAAGAGAGGTCCGAGATTCTAGCACTGCTACCGGATGAACAACACATCCTCGATGTTGGAACGGATAATGCGCGCCCGAATTTCGACTCGCTTATGAATGATGACAGCTTCCGACACGACTGTGCCGCCTACACCGACAACATCAAACAAGGGCGACATGACCCAGATTGGCTCGCTTCGGCATGGTCAGCGCACGAACGGCGAAAGGCTGGCGATTACGACGAGTATCTGGAGAAGAAGTTCACAGAGGATTGGGAGGTGGAGGTTTCTTCAGGGTTGAGAGCAAACGGCCATGTTGCTCCAGCTACGGACGCCGAGCTTGCAGAGAACGATGTGACGATGAAGGATGCCGAAACGGCCACCGAAGAGGCTACTCGAGATGATAAGCCTGACGATGTCGACGAGCTACTTGCGAGCGACGCTGGAAATGAGCAGAGTGAGACTGGTAGGCTCTCGTCGGCTCAAGATGTCGATGAAGACTGGGCGAGCCGTGAGTGAAGACGAGCTTGCAAGATGAATTTGCATTTGAAGACGACATACAGTAGCCACGAGATATACCCCGTAGATTACCTGAGAACGAACCAAACCTGCTTGCCACATCGATTTAACTCGGTGGCTGCTTCTTCTCAGCGTGTCGATGCAGCGTCGACTGGAGACCTGCACTAACGTCTTCGTGCCCCACCGTTGACAGTCTCAACTTGCGTCTCACATAATTTCTCATCACAGCAGCTTATACTATCTCACGTCATTCTCTGGAACTTGGTACATTGCTGTAGGCCTTCAGATACTCGGATATCATGGCGCCAACGGGCAACGCGCACACCCGCTCACACAGCCTCTTGTTGCTGCAAAAACTCTTGAATCTCCGAGACGGCGCGAGTCCGCTCACTCTAGTCGTCGACAGCCTCGAGCAGCCTGCGCGACCCATCATCAACGAGTTTATCACTCGGGCCAAGGTGGGATTTTACAATTCTGCATCGCCTTTTCCCTGCAGGTGGAATGGAATGCAAGGCTGACTAGTATACTTCCAGATTGCCAAAACGACTGTGATATTTCTGTCTTTTGTAACACTCAAGAGAGCTCGCGATGCCGACATCTTTGTCAAGGCTACCGGAAGAGATCTGAAGCAGGTGATGCGGGAATTAGTCTCGCATTATCCAGCTTTCAACCCGTTAGCTGCGAAAGAGAAGCCCACACAGAGTGAGTCGCCTAATACGGTGCGGTGTTGAGCTTGCGTGACTAAATATTTGCTACCAGGAGCTGTCGTGATTGTCGACTCTCTCAATGCTCTAGCCGCGGCGGCACCGCAATCGCTCGCAAGCTTCCTCTCAGGTATCATCACTCCTGCAGTGTCAATAGTGGCACCCTACCACGACGATGTTCCTATCGTTCTACCCAAGACATTCAGCGAGTATGAGCCTCACCCTTTCACAATCTTGTGCCACCTAGCAACGGCCATCTTGAGAGTATCCAGCCTCTATCAGGAGATCGAGCGCCAGAGAGCCCGCAACCGGAGCATTCAGGAGCCGGAATGGGGTCTTGGCGAGGAGCGTGAGGGGGTGCTCGTCGGGCTGCGGCCGAGAGGCAAGGACCGGGATCAGGACAACGACGGCGTGGTAGTACGCATGGAACTTCGACGTCGCAGTGGACGAACAGTCACGGAGACATTCATCCTCAACAGCGAACATGTCACCGCGTCATCTACGGCACAGGGTCCCGGCAGAGTGTGCCTACTGACAGACCACGCCATGTTCAAGGCCCCCGGCGCGAATGGCGATGGCGCCGATGGCGAGGAGGAGCCCGAGAGTACCTTCAATCTCGGCTTGACGGAGAAGCAGCGCAAGGATAGGGAGGGCATCGTTCTGCCATACTTTGATGCGCAGACGGATATTGGCGCTGGCGAGGGTGGTAGGATCTTGTATGAGATGGGGCGAGAGGACGACTTTGATGATGAAGAAGATGAGATTTAATAAACAAGAGGGACTAGGCAGCACGACCCCAGCAATTCTCATAAATCGAGATGTCAACGCTTAGCTGTCTCCCTATCGCAAAAGCCCTACTACGATTCCAGAGCATACTTTGGATCACGAACCATCCAAGCTACTTCTGGAAGTCACCGTCCCTTTGACATTTATGCAAAAATTGGCAAGGACATTTCTGTCAACAAGACAAAAAACATACAACAGCGGGGATTCGCTGGTCGTCACCGACCCAACTACTAATCCGCCCCTCACTGGCTTATCTATGGGAGAGCGGACGGGATCCCGAGTTCTCCAGTGGGTATGGTCGTATGTGACATGAACGTAGTAGTTTGCAGCCTATAAGGTGAAAATGTTGGATCTCTGCCGATCAAACTGTGAAACCGGGCATATCGAGACCACCTAACTTAGGCTATAGCGTTTCTTCATGAGCATAGTCAAGGCTGTTTGTAGAATTTTTTCTCATTTTCCTTTATCCCTCTCCATTTCGGTTTGAGGGTAGCGATAGTCTTTTCAACAGGCCGTGTTCTGATGTTGCTAATTAACTTGGAAGGTGAGGCTTGACCGTTCTACGTTGCACTCTTTGCGTGCCTCAGCGGATAGGTTGGGCGTCATTGCTAGCTCCTCCTTATCTTATCGACATCCTCACCAAAGACGCTCCACCTCCCACCGAGAGCAAACAAAGAGACCTTGGAATTCTTGCTAACTGAAACAAGATATAAGATAGTTCTCCTACAGCAAATAACAAGCGGTTGACTACTCTCAGTTGGTCGGCAATTTCCATATCACTCAAGCCACCAAAGAAGCCAGTTCTCGAATACCAACCTTCACGACTCCGACGTCATCCCCGCCATAGCGTGTCTTTCTTGACACGTACGGTATAGCTTCACCAAGGGGCACGGCGACTTTTAACTGTACTCAACTCAACGTACGACACATCTCGCTCCCGCGCCCCGGTTGTGTTGGAGCATACAATCGCAACCATGATCTATTCCACGCAAATAGCGAGGCTAGATGGTACGCTTTCCAGTAGACCCCCCCCAAGGTCATAGGATTCGCTAGACTGACAACGTCGCAGGCCTCATGCTATGCGCCTCCGTCGATGACGAACAAGTACGCTCTCGCACCCCGTCACCGCCCTACTCACCAGACACAATCTAACGCGCTTCCTCTCCAGGCCGAGACCAACCTCGCCGAAACCAAGCAGAACGTCCGCAAGGTCCTCCGCAAGCTCACGCGCAACTCGGAAGCCCAGGCCAGCATCGAGACGCGCTCCTACACCCTGCACTATCTCATCGACTCGGACATCGTCTTCCTCTGCATCTGCGCTGCCTCTTACCCGCGCAAGCTAGCCTTCACGTACCTCGCCGATCTCGCCCGCGAATTCACCACGACCCACTCGCCGCAGCAGGTGCACAACCCCGGCCTGCGACCGTACGCCTTCATGGAGTTCGACAACTTCATCTCCAAGTCCAAGACGACCTACGCGGACGCGAGGGCTTCGCAGAACCTGGACAAGCTGAACGATGAGTTGCGCGATGTCACGAAGGTCATGACCAAGAACATTGAGGATCTGCTGTATCGTGGAGATAATCTGGAGCGCATGGGCGAGATAAGCTCCCGCCTGCGCGACGACTCGAAAAAGTATCGACGTGCCGCTGTGCGCATCAACTGGGAGCTGCTCGTTAAGCAGTACGGACCCTTTGCCGCTCTGGGTTTTATAATGCTGGTCTTCATTTACTGGCGATTCTTCTAAAATCTGCCAAACACCCTGGAATTTAACATTGTTCAGCGAGGCGCATCGCATGTTTCCAGATACGTTTCAACAGTTCTTCTGCAGGCCCATGCGAGTGTTCGGATGGCTGTACGGGATATGTTACAGGTGGCAAAATGATTTGTTTGTGATATAGTAGTCATACAGAGCGCAGTCATGCCTCGGCAACTGCGTAAAGCTCGTAAGCCTGAATCGATTGTTTACGTTTGGATTGAATCAATCCCCTTCTCCCGATGCCACTTCCCAAATGCTAATTGCTCGCTCGTCAAAACCATTAATCATACGCCAATGCAAATGACTACAAACCGTGAAACTCCTCTGTATCCTAGAGGGTTTCCCTTTCAAAAACACCAAACTCCCCACCCGGTTTCTCGGATCTAAAAAAGATACAATGACATGGAGCACGGCAGGAAACCCATGCTACATCACCGTACAGTTATTCGAAGCAGCTGGTGCTGTTGACGTCGGCGCGGTTGTTGTATGCTGCCATCCCAGGTGCTCCTGGAACGCAGGCAGGTCTTCATAGGCAAGATCGGGTTTATATGGGTCTTCCTCGTCGTAATCCTCCTGCGGCTCCGCGGCTTCCACCTCACAGTAAGGACAGAGGAGGCCAGCCAGCCAATCGCGAGGCTGCGGCGCCATATGATTGGCTATAGCTACCGGCGCAAAGACAACCTGCTTCTCCCCGTGTCTGGACACGCTGAAACCGGTCGCTTGCCAATGAGGGTTGTCGGGCGTAGGTGATATTGTCAGGATCGGAGAGGCCGCCGCCTCTTGGGCAGTTCGAATCGAAGGCATGGCGCCAAGGTCCTCCCAGATGATGTGACCGTCACAGTAGTCACACACAAAAGCAATATCTTGATCGTTAAACCGCTGAAAGGCTCCGATTTTGTTGCATATCTGAAGCTCCTCCCGATACCGCCTCTGGTATTCTGCCTCGTCCGGCACAGTCCGGTTGGCGGCCCACTGACGCTGCTTTCGATGTACCAAGAAGGCCCCAAGACATCGTGATGACGTTTCTTTTTCGAACGCGAATATCCGTCTCGCTATCCGACATTGTGCGCGGTGGAGCTGTCGTTTCAGGTCGTTGGTTTCAAGAACCCATATTGGGTTGATCGGGCCACCTATACGACTCCAATCTTTCAAATTTTGAACGTGCGATGTGAATTGGGTCCGCAGTTGCCTTAGTTCTTGGATGTTTTCATCTGGGCGTGATAAGTTAGCGACACGTTGCCGGAGGATGCCATTACATTTGCGCGGGGTATGGAATGAATAAGGTTGTTTACAGGCGGGGCGCCTCTTCCTGCGCGACACCTTCCACAACCTCCTCATCGTAGACGTAAGATGAATGCCTTGCTGATAAGGCCCTGAACGTACGTTTGCGATCGCTCTCGTAGTATATCTGCCCGTTGACAAGCGGCGACAGCTCTTGGAAGTCCTTCTTGGCCTCGTCCAGCGCCAGAGCGAGTGCGCGGGCTTGTTCGTGCTCGTCAGGTCCCCATTGCCGCTTATCGACTAAGCCGAGAATGCGCAGGCCGTCGCAGAGAAGATTCGCAATGGCGGCCAGCAAGCTCCCGACCGAATCCGAGCTGCTCATGATTTGGTGGAGATGATCGATAGGGAGGGCAGACCGCGACGACGACGACGACGAGGGCGTGTCGAGGCGTTTGATAAGTTAATTACCCAGACGATGTCGTCGACGAATGCGTGATTCTTTTTGAGCCTTGGAAAGGAAAGTCGTGTCTCGTTTCAAGAGTGACGTTATCGGTAACGTCGAGCTCAGATCAGCCTGTGCGAGCAGGGCGTACGTAGCACCTCGAATCACCGACGTCGTCGCGGGGCGAGGGACAGCAACGACCAAGAGCGAGAGCGCACATGAGCGTTGACTTTAGACCGGACAACCGGCTCACAAGAAGAGCGCGGTGTGATATAAGGGAGTGTTGGAGAAGGTGAAGGAATTGGTAGTTGCGGGAATCCGACAATACCGAGGCGGAGCTACCTACCTGCTGCAACCTGGCGGGCTGCCTGCGGCAGGTACATACTGTACATAGACGTGCGGGCGCACCGGCGCTTTGGTAAGGGTCCTGAGCTGAGTGGATTCTTCAGGCTCATTGATAAGTTACGGCCCCCCTCCGGTCCGCACGACAGAAGGTAAGTTACAGAAGGTGGTCGAGTCCGTGCCCGTCCTGACGAAACGGACCGCAGCCCTGTCGTAATCCGGCTGCTACGTGCTATGTAAAAGAGGCTAGGGATGCATGTGAGGCTGTGTTTGCCGACGAGCCCTTGGATCTCGGAGTAGCGGCAAGTTGGGGTCTTGGTATTTTCTTGGGGTCTTGGAGATATGGGGGTTTGATCAGCTGGCCTTGACCTGGAATGAACAGCAAGCTCGGGGTTCTCTTCTTCTCAGCAGGCTTCAGGGACAGCGAGCCTTAAGGTCGTACAGTAAGTAGTGCTTGGAGATCCGAGGCTTCTCTGTACATCCGGCAAGCATGGCTGACCAGGTTTACGGATGGAGCATGGAGCATGGGGCGTACTGTAGATGTGGTGTTGACAGTGGACCATCCCCTGGGCCCTAGCGTTTTACGCTACTGATACGTGGCTGTACGGTGCAGACTACCATGTGCATCCGCTGGAGATGATGACGCCGCTGGCTCCAGGAACGACCTGGGGTACGTACGACATCGCAGCTAAGAATAGCTCGAGATGTAGGATGCGGAAGAGTGAAGTCATAGCCATACAGAACAGCAGGGAGCAGATCAATTTGTTGCCTGTTTCAATGACGAAAGAAACGTCAATTGTGAACCGGTTTTGTGCAAAGTATTATGTTGCTTCCAGAACGTCGTGCTCGCGAGCAGCATCCCTGCATTCTGACATGTTCAATATACAAACAAGTCTCTCCTCCCAGCTCTTCCTCGCACCTTGTCTCTCTACTTTCTCTTTGTCGCCTTTCCAGTATCAGCACCCGTGGCCTTGCCCTCAACCTCCTTAATCGCCTCAGCCGCAAGCTCCTTGCCCTTGGCCTCCGTCTTCTCTTCAACCTCGTCCTCGCCTCCCTGTCCAAACTCGTTGACACGTGAGTAATCGATGCGGTACGCCCAGCGCTGGTAAATGTAGATGAAGAAGATGATGTCGTCGCGGAACGTCGACAGACGGTGTAGGAAGGGCATCTTGATGGTGAAGGCGAAGAGGTCGTCGATGAAGGTGTTGAGGAACTTGTACATCATAGCCTTTGCAGGCATGTGCGCCACACTCTTGAGACGGTAGTTGATGTACAAAGAGGGGATCATCATGAGGAAACCGTAAGCGTAGACGGAGCCGACGAGCGTGGTGATGATGTATGAGTACCATGACTTGTGCGACTCGTACATGAGCGAGTAGATACCGTAGGCGATGAGCAGGGGAACGGCAAGGATGTACATGTACTTGAAGGCAATCTCGTCGTACTCCTTGGTCTTCTCTTCCGTCTCGGTGAGCTTCTGCTTATCCTCGAAGGCAATCGTGACGGGCAACCAAGAACCGGGAGCAGACGGTCGCACCCGGACGTCGACCACGGTTGTGATCTTCCAGAACTCAATAATGATACCGACGACCTGAGTACCCAAGATCATCCAGCTAGTGTTCTGAGAGTTATCGAGCAGGTAGAGGAAGATGATGGTCTGCATGAAGACGTTGGCCAGGATGGATCGCACAGAGATACCAACGTTGTCCTTCTTCTTGCGGTAGTGGGCAATGTCGGAACCGAAGGCCAGAGTCTCGAGGAACATGTGCGCAATGCTCACAACGATGGTGATGCCGAGCAGGATAGGGTTGGTGTCGATGAAGATTTCCTTGACCATCTCGATTTCTGTGCCATCACCACCTCCGGGCAGCGATTGGCCAAAGGCGGCCTGGCGAGCGGTCTCCCTAGAGCTGGCTTCCATGTTGGCCATGATCTGGAACTGCCAGTTGACCAGGTTTCCAAGGTCGATGCGGATAGGAACCTCCTCGACAGTTTCGTTGAAGGTAATCATTTGGTTTGTAAGCTGCCAGAAAGTATTGACGAAGAGAACAGGATCTGAACGGGTGTGTTAGTGGGATACAAGCTTAGAGTTGTCATATAAGCACATACAATACCAGCCATTCTTGCCAGTTCCGTCACGAGCGCCAGTAGACTCCAGGCGCAAGAATTGCTTCGCAGCCGGAGGAATAGATTTGAATTCCTTAACACCAAAATCGGGGATGAACCTAAAAGTGGCATTGGGATGGTAGTGATTGGTAATGATAGGGCCCGAAGTCTCCTCCGCAGGCTCCTCCTCTTCGACCTCGGGCTTGTTCTCAAGCAAGTTTCGGGTCTTTGCAACCTTCTTCAGGGGCAGATAGTGAGTCAGGGGCCAAGCGAAATGGTAAGCCTTGGCAGTGTCGAAACCGGGCTGCTTGGGGTCCAGGCTGCTGCCAGTAAGTCCGACGTAGAAGTGACCCCAGAGAGTGCCGTTGTTCTGAACCGCCTTGGGCACCTTGAAGGTTGTCTCATGCACGCGCTTGTCGGTGTAGTTGTTGAGGTGGAAGTTCTTCTCGTCGAGGACACGGTGCTCCTCAGGGACCTGGTCGATCGGGGTCGGGTTGAACGAGGGAGAAACGGTCACGATGATATCGACATGGCTGTCCTGGGGCCAGATGGGGGCGATCTTCCTGGGGAGGGCGTTGTACTGAGCGCCTTCGTTAAGGTCCTTGGGACGAAGCTCAAACGGTGGAATCTCGTCCATATTTCCCGGAACCTTGATTATCTCGCCCGTCTCGGGGTGGTTCATCGTAACGGTCTTCTGCTCCTTCTGGAGCATGTAGTTGATGCCCATGTTGAAGGCCATGTAGATGCCACCGCCGAGGAGAAGCTTGTTGAAGCTCATACCCTGACGAAGAAGATAGTTAGCAAGAGGTGATACTCCCTTAGGGCATTCGCATCGAAAGGGCGCTGCGACTTACACCAAAAAGTCCTCCTCGTTGCTCCTCCCCTTGACCAGCCGCAGCTGGCCTTCGGTTCTGGACAGCTCGCTCAGCCATCGCGTGCGTTGAAGGTAAGCTCGACAAGATGTTGGGCTTGAACTTTGATGCACAGATCCTGCTGGGATCAGAAGACAGCGACACGGAACTAATGCGCCGTTGTAGATGCTGTCGATGGCGACTGATGCAATGTGGAAAATTGCGGGCGTAGGGAATATTCCTCTCCTTCACGAACGCCACGAGACGGAGCATCGAAGCTAGACCCCTGCAGCTTGACACGGTTGGCGCAGACTCAACGAATCAAGGCCGAGGCGTCTGCCACGTCTACAGTACCGCTGTAGCGACCTTGGAACGGGTCTCTAACGCACCGTAGCTACAGGCGCTGATGATCTGAACCACCTGGAAGATTGCCGCGCCCTCAGTGGCTGGCTTATCGGGGACTTCTCTCCCCTGTCAACTTCACCGAGTCGGCGACCAACTGCCCCTCCGAACATCATCACATGCGCCCCCGCAAATCCGCCAATATTCTGGCGATCTGCTCGTCCATCATAGCATTCGCATAAGAGAACGAAATAAGAGAAATTGGTCTTTAGACCAGTTATGCAGTTGCGGACTAGTCGGATGCCTCGTGTGCCCAGCTGACCTCTGAACTTAGCCACTCGCGGCGGGTGCTGCATTATGCGTTTGCCGCCGTGCTTCCGCTCAGCCTAGGCCGAACCGGCCTCCTAGGCCTCTGGTCGCCGATGTGTCATGATTCGCAGTTCGTCTCCTACCTATTAGCCACTCAGTATTCCTCCGACATTTAATAAACTTTGCTTGTCTACATTTCTGCCACGGTCCGGAATCCGTCCCTCTCGCTATAAACAACTTGAGTTTGCCCAGTCTCCTTAGTGGGTTTCGTCACATTACAACGACGAAAGCTCGTTTACTCCGTCGCCACAGCGCTTCTCCCGAACTGAGACATCGTCAGCACTCGTCTCGTCATTGAGAACAGACAAACTTTCCCACAACTATCCTGTTTCCTACAACCTGTCGTCTACTCGATACAACAATCACCATAACTCAGACTGACCCAACTTCTACTTTTATATTACTGCCCCAAATCCCGCATCATGACCGTCGACCACTCATCAGCAACTCCGGCTGCGGCCGAGACCATCACCGCCGTCAACGGCCACTCCAACGGTGTCCCTCGCACCAAGGTCTGCGTGTACTGCGGCGCCGCTGCCGGAACGAATCCGAAGCATCTTGAAGCGGCTCGCCAACTGGGCAGAGCCTTGGCCGCTAACGACATCGATCTCGGTTAGTCTTCCCCCCCCAACTTACTCTGCGATGCTTGACCGCTAACTAACAGGACGAACAGTCTATGGCGGTGGCACAGTAGGCCTCATGGGCGAAGTCGCTAAGACCCTCTGCGCCCTCAACGGCCCAAAGTCCGTCCACGGCATCATCCCAGAAGCCCTAGTTCGCTACGAGCGCGACGGCACGTACGCAACGCGCAACGAACAAGGCCAGTTCGTCCCCGAAGAGCCCGTCTACGGCCGCACGACGGTCGTGAATGATATGCACACGCGAAAGAAGCTCATGGCCGAGGAGGTTTTCGCCGGTGGTCCTGGAAGCGGCTTCATCGGTCTGAGTGGTGGCTTCGGTACCATGGAGGAGATCTTCGAGACGACGACGTGGAACCAGCTTGGCATCCACAACCGCGGTATCGTACTGCTTAACATCAACGGGTACTGGGATGGTATCGTGCAGTGGATAAACAATGCTGCTGAAGAAGGCTTCGTGAGGCCAGCCAACAAGGACATTCTCGTGACTGCTGAGACGCCAGAGGGCGCGATTGACGCATTGCGAAACTACAAGGTGTCGGAAGCCATCTACCAGCTGAAGTGGGGTAGCCAATAATCTCATGCGTGATGCTGGTGTGGTTGGGGAGTTAGACATATCTGCATGGGTTTGCGCTGGCACCGCGCTAGATAATTGATTTAGTCCTTCAACCTCGGAGTCGGGGACTGCGATTCAGGATTGCGTCATGTCCAGCGGTAGAGCCGAGACGATCTGATTTGTTCGCGCCCTCATATAGAGATGAATTGATGATTGATAGCATAGTGTTCATTCTAAACGACGTGAGACCCGTGAATGCTGCCGTTGCAGCTGTGTAATTTTACAAGATCTAAAACTAGCTGACCTTCTGATCTCATCACCATCATGGAGCGATGCGATCACCACCTAGCTGTCCACTTCCATACCTTCGCCGCCTTCGCCGCCTTCACCACCTTCACCACCTTCACCACCACCCTGAATTTCCGCAGCGCTCTCGATCCACTCCTGTACCTCAAAGCCGTCGTAAAGCTTGAAAGGCTCAATGTTCTTCTTGCCATCTTTCGTCGTGACACCCACCACTCCTAGAGAAGTGTTTTCCACCGTAAGCTCTTTGTCTTGCACCAGACTCTCCTTGAGGGCCTTGAGACCATGCTTGATGAGCTCCTCTCGGGAACAGTCGGCAAAGGCATCGATATTTCGCTCCAGGTACGTCCGTGCCATTTGACTTCGCGCACCGATGGCAAATGCAAGCATCTCCTCCGTCATGCCTGAAGGCTGGAACTCGAACAGATGGGGGCCGCTCTCATCGACACCAGCGACCAGCAGACCAACGCCGTATGGCCGCTTTCCGTAGGCCTGTGTGTTCATCTGTGCCTTCTCGCCAATCATGCCGACGAGGGATCGGAGGGGGATGGCGCGTCCGTAGGTGAGTCGGTGGCCGAGGCATTGCTGCTTCATAAAGTTGGAGAGGACGCGGGCGTCAGAGGTAAGACCAGCAATGGCGATACCGGCGTGCTCGTCGACGGTGAAGAGCTTCTTCTGGTATGAGGAGAGTTCTTCAGCATTGCGCTGTGCTGGTGTCAGTAAACTGAGCGTGGTTCCTTACTACCGCCAAGATATATAGGCGATGAAACATTGGCTACGGGACATACCTTGACTGCGCAGAGCACGGCATGCGTTTTGCTGGCAATGCCGACCACCACCGAACCCTGCTTTACTGCCTCAGCAGCATATTCGATCTGGAATATTCGGCCCTGGGGCGAGCTATGGTAGGTTAGCATACGAGGCGCCGCGAGAGAGCTTCTTCTGGGCAAGCTCCGTAGCCTTGCGGTGGGGCATACAATGTGACGGAATCGTTGTCGTAGTTGTTTCTGAACATTGTGCGTGTACGGCTGCTCTAGCAGCTTCGCAGCGAATCGTTGGATTAAAGGGCACAGACGGAGTCGCGAAGCGTGGTAGGGATGATTGCGAGGGCGTTGTTTGGGTTGCGTTTGCTAGTGATGATGGTGTTGGGGTGGACGAGCAAGGTCCACGCAGGAGCGGCCAGGCAGCTCGAGCTTCGTCGCCCGCAAAAGCATTAGCCACCTTTCTGCCACATTGCTGCCACGACCGCACCGCCACAGTCATCTACCTCGAGGGAGGCTTGAAATGCTGTCGCAGTGGAAATAAAAAACTATACATTTGTTTGATTGGGGTTTATAGAAGTAGGAATCAAAATGACAAGGCTTTTCATTCATTACACCTACAGTTATTCTGTTTATTCTAGGAACCGCTCTCTTGTCTTCTGCCGGGCCATTAACCCAGTCGTAAAGTTGGTAAAGATTAAATGTTGATGATAAGAATTATCATAATGCGTACTTTATCACGACATTAATCTAAATATATAGAACCTCCAACCCCTGCAAGAAAGATCGAAAACTGCTGATCTCTTTTCCATCCTCATATGCTGCTGCAATTGAAAACACCCACTATTGGGTCTTATGTTATATGTTCATGAGCTGGTTCAAGTTGGCTCCGAAGCCGGACGCCTTGTAGCCCGATTTTGGCGCGTCTTGCGGAGCCTATCAGCGAGTTTCTGGCGAATGAAGGCGCACACTGGTGAAGCTGCTACTACGTAGTAAAGCATCTCGAAGCCGCATTTGATCTCCGTCACTGCTTCGTAGAACTAATCGCCAACCAACAGCACGCTGGTGAATTGAGAGAAGCATCACGACTGTCTTACAGTCCATTCTTTCTTACAGCCAAATCAAAGGTGGGACGCTGTGTTGATCGAGGCTCTCACGGTGGATGACTCACTTATTTGCACATCACCGACATTCCAGAGTATCACACTAACGTTCGCTTTCCAGTCTCTCAACTATTCATCTCTACATACATTAGGATACAAGATGCCTTCCAGATCCGACATCACCTACTTCGGCGCCGGCCCTGCGCTGCTGCCCACTGACGTTCTTGAGACCGCCTCTCAGGCGCTCCTCAACTTCAATGACACTGGCCTAGGCATCGCCGAGCACTCGCACCGCTCTGAGCATGCGAACAAGATCATCAACGAAGCCAAGGCTGATCTTGCTTCCTACCTGGACATCCCTGAGGACTATGAGGTTCTCTTCATGCAGGGTGGTGGCACTGGCGAGTTCTCTGCTACAATGTACAACCTCGTCGGCGCCTGGGTGACGAGGAAGCAGGCCGAGATCATGGCCAAAGATCACACCAGGGATCCCAGCGATCCTCTTGCCCTGCAGGAGCTTAAGAACGCTGTCGACTCGGAGCTGAAGGTTGATTACATCATCACCGGTGGCTGGTCGCAGAAGGCTTCCGAGGAGGCTAAGCGTATTCTCGGCCCTGAGCATGTCAACATTGTCGCCGACGCTCGCAAGGAGAATGACGGCAAATATGGAAAGATTCCCAGTGAGAGCAGCTGGAAGCTCTCCAACGACGCTGCCATGGTATACTACTGTGACAACGAGACCGTTGATGGTGTTGAGTTTCCCAAGTTTCCCCAGATCCTTGAGCCCAAGCAGGACGGCAGCGGTCCCATTGTTGTGGCCGACATGTCCTCCAACATCCTCTCGAGGAAGATCCCCGTTCAGAACTTTTCCGTCATTTTCTTCGGTGCTCAGAAGAACCTGGGCTCTACCGGCGTCACGGTGGTCGTGATCAAGAAGAGTCTCTTGCCTCCCAAGACCCCTCAGCCCGCTGCGGATCTTCTTCGAAAGCTCTCCATTCCTATTCCTCCTATTATCCTCCAATACGAGACAATTGCCAAGAACAACAGTCTTTACAACACTCTGAGCATTTTCGAGTAAGTTCAAGTTCGCCTCGATTGCCAGAAGGTTTCGCTAATGGATGAAAAGTGTCTACATCGCCGGCCAGGTGCTCAAGAAGCTGCTGCGTACCTATGACAATAAGGTCGAGGGCCAGGAGGCGGTCTCTGACCACAAAGCGCGACAGATTTACGGAGCTCTCGAAGCTCACCCTGATGTGTACAGCATCGTGCCTGACAAGACTGTCCGCTCAAGGATGAACATCTGCTTCCGTGTGACCAAGAATGGAGACGTGGATGGCACTGAAAAGGTATTCCTCAAGAAGGCGACGGAGCTGGGCCTGACTGGCCTCAAGGGCCACCGCAGCGTGGGTGGTATCCGAGCCAGCAACTACAACTCGATTTCCGTCGAGGGAGCCGAGAAGCTGGCTAAGTTCATCAGCAAGTTTGCGACCGCGTAAGAAGGAGGATCGTAGGCAGAATGAAGAACGAAGGAAAGAAAGAAAGAAAAAAAGAAGAAAAGAAGAAAAGTGCTCACGAAGGGGTAGTCAAAAGGAAAGGGAGTCTAGGATGATTCAAAAGGTGTGTTAACGGACTGGATTCAACATGTCAAAAACTGCTTCAACGGTGAAATTAGTCAAATCAAACGGAGTGGTACTCCTACTCTGACGTTGATGAATGAAACTTCATGGAAGGATATCTCTTGAGTTGTGACGAAGTGATCACGATGGTAAGTCCACGAGCTTACAGTAGCGAGCTCCTATTTACAGTGGCTCGGCGCGCTGTAAACACCCCACGCGCCGAGACTACAGGTGCAAACGCGCAGCCAGCCTGAGGCCCAGATTTTCATGCTTCCATCAAAGCTCAAGTTTTAGTAGCACCACGCTCATTCAATGACACGACACACAGTCACTTAATAATCCGAACTCCTCGCTGATGCTCAGATGCAGTCTACGCTCGAGGCTCACCCCTGCAACGGGTCTCGCGGGGTTACTAAGGACGACAGTTAGACCCATCACTCGTGGAACGATCATATCACCTGGGAAGAACCTAGGGGTGCCATTGAGACCATTGTCATCGCTTTCATGGCATCAAGATACGAAATGCGATCTTCATGGCCTCCCTGTCACTGGGGACACGATATATGCACTCTCTACCGCGCAGGGCCGAGCCGGTATCGCGGTCATACGTATTTCGGGCCCATCATGTCTGGATGTGAGCATCTTAACGTTCAGCCATTATCCGACGCAGAGGAAAGTTACTAAGCAAGGTGATAGATATACAAGGCTCTGTGCCCAGGAAAATCTCTACCTAAGCCTAGATATGCTTCTGTGCGGTCCCTCTTTCACCCCCACTCGTCGTCAGAGGCAGAACGCATTGTGCTAGATTCCGAGGCATTGGTTCTTTATTTCCCTGGCCCAAAGACTGTCACCGGAGAAGATGTCCTGGAACTACACGTCCACGGTGGTTCAGCTACTGTCAAGGCGGCACTGGAAGCTATCCCTCGATGCCCCACCGCCCAGCGTGTTCGATACGCAGAGCCGGGCGAGTTCACGAAACGCGCCTTCTTCAATGACCGTCTGGACTTGGCCCAGATAGAATCGCTGAGTGATACTTTAGCAGCGGAGACGGAGCAGCAGCGCCGAGCAGCAGTCCGCGGGAGCTCCGGTGCTCTCGGACGTACCTATGAAGCTTGGAGGGAGCAGTTATTGCTTGCCCGTGGCGAAATTGAGGCGCTGATAGACTTCTCAGAAGACCAGCACTTTGACGAGTCTCAGTCCGAGCTGTTGGGTAACGTGACGAAGCAAGTCGAAAGTATTCTACACAGCATTGAGCTACATGAACAGGGAAGTCAGAGGAGCGAGCTTCTTCGAAATGGTATCCGTATCGCTCTCCTCGGACCACCCAATGTGGGCAAGAGTTCGCTCATGAACTTAATTGTGGGACGCGAGGCGTCTATCGTTTCGAGTGAGGCTGGAACTACAAGAGATATTGTCGAGGCTAGCCTTGACATCCGGGGATATCTGTGTTCCTTTGCCGACACCGCAGGGTTCCGTTCGAAAGATTCCAAGCAATTACACGGGCAGGTCGATGGCCCGATCGGGGCCATCGAAGAAGAAGGAATACGAAGAGCCAAGCAGAAAGCGCTGGATTCAGACATCGTGATAGTATTAGCCTCGGTGGAACAAAGCCCAGAAGGACCTTCTATTCAATACGACGAGGAGACGCTCTACTTGGCAGCACGTGCGGGATCTTGTTTGATCATTGTCAACAAGCGGGATTCGCTGTCTCAGACTGGGTCAAGTCATCTTCTCGAGTCGTTTCGACAGGCAGTGGCCGCCAAGCACCCAAACCTGGCAGGGGTTGACGTTTTATCAGTCTCATGTAAGCAAGCCGAGACCCCTATCAGCGAGTCAAAGGACCCGGGTGGCATCCAGACGGTCATGGAAAGCCTGCTCAGCTCTTTTACGAAGATGACTTCTATGCCCGCCAATCTTCAGGACCTCCTTGGCGTGACAGAGCGCCAGAGACAGCTCTTGGTCAAGTGCCGCCACCATCTCGAGGATTTTATGGCTGAGGCACTTCCGGAGGAAGAAGGAGTGGATGCAGATACGGTACTGGCTGCGGAATACCTCCGATATGCCGCTGACTGCCTCGCGCGGATCACCGGCCGTGGGGAGTTTGGAGATGTGGAAGATGTACTAGGGGTCATCTTTGAAAAGTAAGTTATGACCCCACCACCATTATTCGGCGTGCTACACACCAGCGTGGATACATCCTAGTCTTTATGTTAGGGTGTCAGAGTTGTTCAAGATACTAACAAGACGGTACGATAGGTTCTGCGTAGGGAAATGATAGTATGAAATAGGACGTTGCTAAGAAAAGCTGCGTTTATTGCTTAATATAAATCTAAGGTATGAGATGACTCCCAGAGTATATCTATGCGTCTTCTTGAAAAAGGGGCTAAAGAGAGTGAGGAGAGTACTAGCCGCCCACCACCAGGGTATTCGACCAAGTTGTTGAGTGAGAGGATTGACAAAGTGAAACCAAGCAACGGAAAGTAATCAAAGACATTGAACGCCGACCTGATGGCGTAATATCATCCGCCATTCCTCTAATCCTCCATGCTATACCGGCTGCGTAATCCAGGGAGAGGTGGTTGAAATCATAGAACGCTTCATGATGCTGTCGAGAGAAGATCGGGCGAGAGTACAGCAGCCAGGGAATCAGTCCCTGTCTGGAGATCTTCTAAGAGCAAAGAAGAAGAAGAAGAGAGGAGAGAGTCTACTGGTCCTCGTCTTCCTCGGGACCGTTGTAACCAGATCGGCCCTTGTCGTTCTCCTCGTCGTCAGCCTCGGGGCCATTGTATCCGGAGCGACCAAAGTCAACTCCGGCCGGGCCATTGCAGCGGCCCATGTTGGTTGGTGTTGAGTTGGAGGTTGAGAGGCCGGTGTTGCGGGTGACGGGAGCAAGTGCGAGGTTAAAGGCAGCCATTGTAGTTGTTTGCGTGTTGGTGAAAGTTGGTATCGGCAGCTTGGGCGTTGATTGTTCAAGCGGCAGTTGAGACTGTGCAAGTGAAGGTTTGTGTTGGAGTGCAGATGAGTGTGATGGTGAAGAGTGATGATATTCCAGAGGCAAGAGAAGAGAAGACTCGAGGTTATATACGCGTCTGGTCCTGAACCTTTGACGTCGACGGAACGCTTGGGTACGTCGAACAAGTCACTGGCCTACGCATTGCGAGAGATATCACGCTGCAGAGGCAACTATACCAGAAGGACCAGATGCAACTCGGCTGCGCCACGTCTGTCCAAGATGGGAGAGTGAGGACGGTAGGTAGGATCCTGGATGTTTGCCTAATCATAGCGGAGACTGAGGGTTTGAGGCTAGGTAAAGGGTAGGGTAGGGGCTGTGGATGGTGGAGAGTGCGCATCTTAGTCTAGATTACTGATCTCGGTAGTACTCGGACGGGAGTCATAGAGATGACTACTTGCGCGATGACTCGGAAAACGTCTCAGCCATTCCTACAGGTCTCCATCTCTCTCTCTCACC
Organism: Coccinonectria pachysandricola; assembly: GCA_003693555.1. Lineage (NCBI taxonomy): Eukaryota > Fungi > Ascomycota > Sordariomycetes > Hypocreales > Nectriaceae > Coccinonectria > Coccinonectria pachysandricola. Next base: position 128,670 of record QUZF01000019.1, read on the forward strand.
TTCTGATCGATTCAGCCCTATGAGGCGCCACTACCACCACCACCACCACCACCACCATCACCACCATCATGACCCAGCAGCAGCGGATCCACAACCGCTTGCAAGACCGGGATGCGGACGAATTGGGCTCGTGTGCTGATGAGAGATTCACCGCAGTGTTGCTCTATTCTGGGTGTCTTCCTGGCTGCTTACTGGCTGCTCTCCTCGCCAAACCGCAACCTCTGTAGACCCCTGAAACGGCCAGGGACTTTGGGTAAGCCTGCTCCCCCCCTCCACCCTTACTTAACCCCCTAGTGATCGTTGCTGCCTGGGGGAAGGGTCCTACAGCATTTGGGGGCCGTCGCCGTCGCCCCCCTCCCTTGTAGGAATCAGGAATCATGTAGCGCTCGTTCGCCCAGTGAAACCCCCCCTCTGGAACCTCTGGAACATCTGGAACCCCCATGTCAAGACGTAAGCCAAGGCGTCTTACAGTATGGTACCCTGCCAGGAACCGCGCAGTTTGCACCACCGACAAATGTCGTATCGCACGGGACACGAGTCCGGACGTACTCTGGTAGGAAGGAAGTGGTTATTGTTGGAGAGGGTGGTTATTGTTGGAGAGGATGATGAAATCCCAGGACTACGGAACAGTAATGCGATCCAGTCGGCGTGGGGGGGGAGATGAACCATGCTGCTGGAGAACAAGGTTGTCAACGTCATTGGCCGTCCGCTCCGGGTACCTCAGGACCAGCAGGTACCGTCATTGGGCAATCGTCTCGTTGATGGTAACTTATCCCGTGCGGTAATCTGACGTTACTTTGTAAGCTAGACTATCTCCCATAGAAGGATTCCGAATTGATGGCCATGTGACCTCGAAACGAAGATAAGACGGGGACAGCGTTTCCTCAACGAGTCTCCCCTGCGGCGTATACGAAGAGACCCGGGAGGTTTTCGGGCAAAAGCGACGTCAGAAGTTATGGTATCACTAAGCAAGTTACGAGGCTGGGCAGGAGGTTGAAAGAAAGAGTCATGGTGGGCAAGGTAGGACAGGACAGGACAGGGCAGGGCAGGGCAGGGCAGTCAGCTGGGCGAGTCTCCAATACCACGTCGGAGAGTCTCTCGTCCCGCAGGTTCCTCGGACTGTTCTAGACGAGTTGATACGCAACGTTGGATGCTGCCCGAAAGATGCCAGCTGAAGCCCGCGCGGTGGAAGTGACGCGGAGGGGGCTTCGTCTGCAACGGTCTACTCTAGAGCCTAGAACTGAACTCCTTCGTCTCGACATGGGGAATAGCTGAGGTGCTTTGCCGTAGGGCACGACGCGTGGCCGTCGCGGCATGACAAAACCAAGCCGAGGTGGACGGACGATTGCGGTTGCCTGCCTGCCTGCCTGCCTGCCTGCCTGCGATCCGTCATTGTGTTGATCAGGGCAGAAGACCCCCCTGTCGATATACGATTGACTCAAAGGGCCCTGCGAAGGGGCAGATTGCTGGTAGAGAAGCTTATTGGACGCCAGCATTGCAGATGAAGGACGAAGGAGGTGTCACGAGATGTCGACAGGGGATAAGTTGGCAACACAGTATACTGATTACGGATGCAAGAGTAACTCAAGTTGCGAGGTTGCAAGGTGGGAGATGCAAGGATGTGGCTTGGGACGAAGGAATACCCAGCCCCATCCGTGCGCCACGACTTCCCGCTTCCTAAACCCCCCTCTACAGTAACTACAGTAACTACAGTACTGTAGAATAATAAGCGCTAACCGTTGGAATCTTCCATCTTTCCAAACGCTCCTATTAGCCTCGTTAACGCGCCTAGAGTAGTACCGAGTAACATCTCATACAATCCTTGTTGCCAGCACTGCCTCGCTTACCCTTGCAGACGCAGAGAGATTCGAACTCGGTCATCTTTAGCCTGGCCCAGCATATAAGACTTGCCTTCGTCATGATGACAGAAATCACCTCCTCGAAAACATCGAGTCCTTGTCCGACCAGCTCACCTCGTAATAGCACAGTACCCAGCCGAGGGGAACAGGATCCGTGCTGACAAGGGCGGCCGTGTTCAGGTCAAGCTCAGCGCTGCCCGGCTGAGTGCCATATCGGTCCTTGTACGTCTGACAGGTCATCTTCGTCGGGTCGAAGCCTTCGCCGTCGCCGTCGGGGAGATTGATCGAGGCGCCGTGCAATTCAAGGCGCATAATCCGGGCATAGAAGTGGGTGAGTTTACCGTGGGGGACTCGGACGTTCTTGTAATCTTCTTCATCCACGTTGAAGGCGAAGACATCTGCGTTTGTGAAGTTGTCCATCTTCTTTCGAGCAGCTCCTGCGGTAGATGCGAGAGTTGCGACAGCAGCGGTCAGGATAGTAGTCAGGTGCATTACGGTCATAGTTGTGTGTGCTCGTGGTTCAAGAGGGTGCTGTGCTCGGTTGAACTGATCTCGTTGAATGAGCATCTTGACTGAATGGATACGAGCATAGTTAAATATCTGAGTCTTATTGCTGTTACCGCCAATTCCCCGTATTCCAACGGTTCTGTTCTCAGCTCGTGACGACATGTTTTACTACTCAGTGTGCTGATTGTCGTTAGCAAAGACGCGACCAATCACTCAGCGTGGACTCGTATGTGCCATTTCATACTGCTGACCACGGGAGGGAAAAAAACTAAACTGTAAGCATCGGATGCTTCTTCTCGCGCCACGGGCAAATCGTCTTCACATGTGAGATTTCTAAACTTACGCGCGCCAGCAGACACAAACCTCCTTCATCTACCATCTTCTAATCCGGTTTCATAGCTCGTCTCTTGCGTGGCCCTCCTCGGCTGGCTCCCTCTGGATTGGCTCCTCCGGAGGCTCCTCCATCGACATGACCTTGACCACCAGGCTCGTCCAACCAGTAAAGTGCTGCGTCCGCTGCCCGGCGCCCGTATCAGGGTTGTACTGCTCCCAGGCAAAACCTGTCTCTTCCCAGCTGTTGTAGATCGTGTTGACCAAGTTTCTGCGCAGTTGGATGAACAGTTCACGCGCTCGAGCCTTTTGGGGGCCCTCCTGCGTGGCAATGTTCTAGCGAGTGTCAGTCAATGATACATGAATGTTTACCCAGAGGCTTGAGAAACGGTAAATCAGTGACTTACGCGAAGCTGTGTAAGGGCGAGGTAGTTGATCGGCATCCAGATCGGGCTGCGCCAGTAGTTCTCGCCAGTGTTGTAAAACTCATCCTTCGTGCTCAGGCTGCGCAATCCATATGGGCTGAAAAGATGCTCTTCGTCACCAATCAGGTCTAGGATCTTGCTGAGCTTGGCGTCGTCAGGCTTCATCAGTCCGACCAAGAACGGAAACAGCGAGACATAGCCCTTGTGGCACACCAGGGCATGCTCCTCAAACTCGTCGATGGTCGCGTCGCAGAAGCAGCCTTGCTCTTCAGACCAGTGAAGGTCATTGAGGTTGTGCTCAATCGCATTCAAGTTCTTCTTAAACTCCTCCACATCCTCCTCAATCCCCAAAGCGTCGGCAATGTTCAACAGAGACTTAGTCATCAGACCAACCCAGGCCATGAGGTCCACATGCAGCTCGCCTGGGTGAGGTGGCTGCGCACGAGGATAGTCATCCAAGCCGCTCGTCAAGATATGTGTGACGGTACGACCTCGCCAGCGATAGGCTTCCTTGCTCGAGTAAGCCTCGCGATCATACGATTTGACATCGCCACGCTGCGTTTTGCGGAACCAATCGTACTGGCGGCGTAGGAGAGGGTAGATCTTGCGCAAGTAGCTGGCGCCGAGCGCCAGGTTGTCAATGTGAGCTGTGTGCAGAGGGTTGCCAGCAGAGAGGTGCTCCTTGGCGGCCGGCTGCGTCTTGTTGGCAGTACGGATGCGCTCCATAAAGTCCTCGATAACGAGGAACAGAGTTGGAGGGTTGGCATAATGGGGATATTGTACCTGGAATTCGGCAGGCACCTTGCTGCGAGCTTCAAGGCCGAGGATCTGTTCTCGCGCAATCCAGCCATCGTCATCCATGGTATTAAACCAACTGCTTATGATCTCCAAGGTCAGGTCGATATCCCAGTCGGCAATGGGAACGAGGTGAAAGCCCTCGTCCCACAAGAAGCCACGAGGAAAGAAAGGCCTCGATGGAACAGCAGTGAACAACTCGTACGGGCCTTCCATGGTCTGCTTCTTCAGGGCCCTAGCCTGCGCAGCCTCTTCCCAGAAGTTCTCACCCTCCTCCTCGTATTCAGGAGCGTAGGTGCGATCAATCAGTTGGTGTCCGTGGAAGTAACCGACGCCGCCCAGCAAATTAGAGAACATGCTCTTACCGAATTTCTCGTACTTGGCTGAGTTGAAGGGTGCCTTCAAATCAAAGACGCTAGAGAAGCGCTCGGCAAACGACTCTGAGGTTCGCTGTAGCTCCTGCGTGACATCTTCAGAGGTAAGCTCCTTACCAGCCGAAGCCGAGGAAAAGATGACGTCGAACTCGAAAGAACCCTCAAACGTCTTCTGAACGAGCTGGACATTACCACTGCCAGGCTCATGGTCCAATCTGTACACCTGCCACGGCGGCGGCGGGTCCTTCAAGTCAAGGTTCTCCTGGACGTACTTGACGGAATCTTGGAGGTGTTTGAAGACGACCTGCTTGCCCTGCCAGACGATTTCGTCGGGAACCTGGGTGCTCAGCACCAGCGTCTTGTCGCCATGGCGCTCAGATAGCTCACCGTGACCGCCAGTTGGATGCTTGCCCTCGCGCTCAGTGATGAGAATCTTGTAGTCGCCCAACGTCTTGGAGCTGCCCTTGAAGCTCACGTCACCTTCGAATCCATGTTTAGTGCCCTCGCCCTCGACAGCAAGCTCGCCGTTGACATCTTGTGCGATGTAGTAGAAGACCATCAGCTTGGTGTCGGGCGGCGCACCCTCCCGTAGTGTACCTTTGATCCGAGCTGCCCAGCTACCGCCGTGAGAACCGCCTGGCACTTTGACAAACGACGTCGTCAAGTCAAACTTATTACCAAGGTCGTGAATGGATTGTACGCCGCCTGTTCGAGCATCGTACTCATCCCAACCATAACCACGAATCTCTTCTCCTTGCTCGCAAGTATATCGGAAGCCTAACCAAGCGACAAATTAGAACAAAAGCATACATGACCTCAGTCTCACATACCATTCTGGACATCATCGAATCTATCGACTCTTCCCCACATGAGTCCCGTCCATAGTCCTTCCGCTGATCGTGGCCGGACTCCAAAATACAAGTTTGACTTATAAGGACCCCAAAAGAGACTCTGGTTGTTCTGCCGTCCAATCTCACTTGTCAAGATTGTGCTGTCGTCAGTGGCCGCAGCGCCCAGAGCTAGAACCGCAGCGGTCAGCCATTGGGCAACCTTCACCATGCTGCAAATTGCTTGAGAGATATCTCGAGACCCGCTCAAAATCTTCAATCGCGAAGTCTGCTCGGCTTAGTGAGAGTGAGTGAGAAAGAAATGAAGGAGGACGTGATGTCGTGGTTTGAGTAACTCGAGAACACGTTGAAGTGACATTGACCCCCAGCATGCAAGGCTGAAGCTCCTGGAGATCAGGTTCCTTGGCAAAGGTAGCTTTAGCCAATAGCAGCTGTTTTTCAGCCACAGCCACATACATCAGTGCCCCACCAGCTTTCGCGCCTCTCATCCGCTCTCTCAGCCTCACCATATTTCCAGAACGTCCTCACAACACACTTTATACTTTAGCTCGCAAAGTCGCATTTTCCAGCAGAAACAAGCCAACATGGGCGACGCACGCCGAAATCGCCGGCCAGACAGCCGTCAGATGTGGGACGAATCAGACCGTCGAGATCGAAGAAGTGGACCTCGCGACCGCGACGACCGTGACAGAGATGGTGACAAGGACCATCGAGGATTCCGACAACGCTCAAGATCACCGGATAGACGGCCACACACGAACCGTGGCGGAGGTGGGAATCATGCTCGTGGCCACGATAGAGATCGCGAAAGGGACAGGGACCGAGGCACTCGCTATTCAAATGATCGAGACAGAAGGGATAGGCGACGTCACGAGGATAATGGGCCTCCGCGACCTCGGCGCGACGAGGATAGAGATAGGCGCGGTACGTTTGACGACTTTGCACTTGTCCCTATATCCTGACTAACTTCTCAAGGAAAACCCCGCCGCTCCGCATCACCCAAAAGCCGCAGCCACAGCCCCTCAACCGACACAACCCTCCCAACCCGCTCCAAACCCGACGTCAAACGTCCCCAAATGTCATTCAACGTTCCTCGCGACAACAACTCGAGATCACCACAACCAGAACGCGACAGTGATCGCCGCGATCGCGACCGTGATGCCGAGATGGGCGAAGTGCCGGATGCTGACGGCGATGAGGATGACGTCGAGCCCGAGGTGGATGATGATGTAGCCGCAATGCAAGCCATGATGGGCTTTGGTGGCTTTGGGACGACAAAGGGTAAGAAGATTCCCGGCAATAATTCGGGTGCTGTGCAGAAGGAGAAGAAGACAGAGTACCGACAGTATATGAACCGACAAGGTGGTTTCAACCGACCATTGAGCCCAGGTCGGTGAGAGCGCGTCGCGTTGGCGCCGAACCAGACGAGTTGGCTACAGCCGCTGTAGTTTGTTGGGTCTCTGTACATTCGAAATAACGATACCTGTGGCATCAAACATATCCAACCAGATCACAATGGCAAGGTGGACCTTTTGGACCAGGGTCGCACTCAAAACTAGTCATAGAATAATATCCCATTGTACGACAGTCGCAACCTAACATCCATTGGCCCACTGTGTATGCTAAAATCGAACTCAGTATAGACATTACGTACGGCCCGCGATAGATAACGGGGACTCGCTCGTTCTCTTCCCAAGTAGTAGCCGTTTCCATGACATTCCTATACCATACTCCCAGTTGTAATCCGGAATATTGGGTGTAGAACCCTGGCAACGATACAAATTCCTTCCCTCATGACGTGATCTCGTCTCTATCCTTGTCGTCCTCCTCCTTCTCGAGCTTCTCTTGATACTCTGTCGCGGGATCGCCGTTTGTCGTTGCCGATGTGGGCGTTGGTGTAGGTATATCATCCTCATCTTCGAACGGGGGCTCACTTGCCTTTGCCTCGTCCTTGCCGCCTTCTTTATCGCCTTCAGGGGTACTCCCCGTGAGTTCGTCCTTGGCCTCTTCATTGGGCTCCTCTTTGACCTCTTCCGATTGAGTCGTGTTGGTCTTCTCGCGTCGTCTCCTCCTCAACCTCCGCTCCTCTTCCGCAGTCTGCCTCCTTGCTTTCCGAAGGCTTTCTCTTCGCTCAGGATCCTCCTCATCTGCGCCATCTCCTCCGCGCATGCCTTGCAGCAGCGCCGCTGCCCGGTCAGCAACGTCATCTCCACCTGACGATGGACCTAGGCTTGTAAGAGGCTTTCCATCCTCGTCGATCGGGGGCTCCTTAATCTTCAATTCTACCTCGACCTCGGGTATCTCGTCAAATTCGGGAATCTTTTGACCTGAAGCAACTCGAACTTGGTGTCTGTCCTTGAGGCGCGCACGACGGCGTCGGTCTCTCTGGTCCCGAGCCTGCGGCGCAGCAGCACGCAGCTTCTCTAGCAACGAGTCCATTGCGCCTGTATTCGATGGCGACGTGGGTCCGCCATCTGCCACGGCGTTGATCTTCAACTGCGCATGCTTCCGCTTCATAGACGCCTCGTTTCGCCTCCTTGTATCCTCGTATTGTACGTTCTTCTCGCGCGATTTCTTCCACTCTCCAACAAACATAGCCAGCTTAGCGAAGAAGTCTCTCTTGGCATTGTCGTCTGCAGGATCTTCTCCATAGAACACCATGATGTCCTTGTATGTCCTCATCATCTCATCCAGATACAGCTCCATCTGCTCTGCCTTTCTTCTAGCGTCCTTCATACATCGTTGAACAATTTGGCTGACGCGATCCTGAGGATGGAACTTCTTCGGATCGCTCAGGTTGCCAGAATCCAGCGACATCTGAACATTGCGAACGTTATCGATGTACCTCTTAGCGTCAGCTTGGAGTTGTTCGATGTTGATCTTCTGGGCGGTCATAACACCGTTGATGTCGTCGGCGAAGCGATCCCATTCGGGGTACTGGTTTCGAACAATGCGTTCCACAAGGTCCGCCAGCGTTGACTGGTTCTTGTCATCCTTTACCATCCCCAGTCTAGCCAAAGAACTAAGCTTGAAACCACGCGCTTGCTTGTTCGCGTCATTCATGTAGTTACCAATGTCCAAAATAAGACCAAGGACATTCATGAGAGAAACAGAATCTCGTAATGACTCGGAGACAGTGACGACCTGTCTAATCTTCTCGTTGATCTCGTCATAGTCAGGCTCGAAGCTTCTTGTGAGAGCTAGAGCACGCATACGACTCTTCCAGTAGTGATGTAACTCGAATGCGGTATAGAGGTAGATTTGATCCTGGCGAGTGAGCTCGGAGGGATCTTGTTCCCGGTTATTGCTTTGTGCATCCGGCCCCGTCCAATCTTTGCTGTAGGGCGCCATCTGCTTGGCGGTATTGTCAGGGATGTTGCAGAGATCATCCTTTTGCAGGAAATCCAAGACGACGGTATTATCCAGCACCTCGCTATCGCAGTGAATAATCATCTGCACAATCTTTTCCACCGCAAACTGTGAAAATTTGGCAAAAGCGATTTCTACCAAATTATTAGCAACCACGTCAACATCCAGGCTTTTGCGTTCTTACCGTATGCCTTCCGCAAATCGGAAGAGATGATTTGCTTCTTGTCATCCTTCTTAGAGGCTCCACCACCAATCTTCTTGATCTCTTTGGCCATAAACAATTTCTCAACTTCGTCCAAGATACCTTTGCGACTGAGCTCTTGATACTTTTCTTCACGGTCCTCTGCAGATGGGTTGTGCGCTGCCCAATGACTCGTCTCAGGAGCATCGACCTTCTCCCAATGGAGAGCCTTGAGCTTCTTTTTGGGCCGTACGACTGGCAAACCGACAGTGGGAGCCGTAAAGGTGGGTTGCTGAGCCAAGAAGTGACCGGACATGGCGCCAGGCAAGGGTGGTGGTGGTGGGGGCGGCATCCCCTTGGCGCCAGGCATTGGAGGTGGAGGAGGCGGAGGAGGAGGTCCACCGGAGAGCATACCGGGCATAGGCGGCGGCGGCGGTGGCGGCGGAGGTGGGGGAGCTCCGGGGACTTGACCCGGCATAGGAGGGGGGGGAGGGGGTGGAGGAGGAGCGCCGGTTAGGTGTCCGGGCATAGGAGGAGGAGGCGGCGGTGGAGGCGGAGGAGGCCCAGTGGACTCGGTAATCTCGATCTTGGGCGCTTCGCTGTCGCCTGGAGGAGTGCTAGGTGAAGATGAGGTATCCAAGCTGGGGTGTGAAGGGCCAGTGGTAGTATCGTCATCCTCCGAATCGCTGGCATCGTATTTCTTGACCTTGGAACCGATCTCGCCAAGCAGACCAGCCTGGTGCTTGGGATCGATAGTAGGTCGCTTCATCTTGACGATACGCGGCTTCTCGAATACAATGTTCTCGTCATCGTCGCCTTCAGTCTCCGTATCTTCCTCGATCGCCTCGCCGTCCACTTCAGTGACGCGAACTGGCTTGCGCGGGATCTTCGTCGAGCGATTGATGCTACCCAAAACACTGTTGCTGAAGTCTCGAGGAGGTGTTCCACCACCTGGAGGCGTAGTGGGCGTCTCTCCTTCCATCTCTTCTCGCAGAGCGCGAAGACGGTCTGAAGGACCAATGGTTTCTCCCCATACGCGTCCTTCGAGCTTGAATTGTGTCTTCTGTCTCTCAATTTGCATCTGCAAGCGCTCCATGAGACGCTCGCGATCGAGGATGCCCTGCATCTGAACGGGGTCCTCCTTGACAGCAAGTTTACTGTTGCCACTGCTGTTAGCGGCCTTGGAAGCTGCCACATCTTGGGCGTCGCGGAGCATGAGGTAAAGCTCTCTTGTCTCCAGCTCGTAGCGTTGAGCTTCCTTGGCCCGCATTGTCTGCATGCTATCCAGCTCGGCTTTGAGCGTATCTGCCTGTCGTTTCTGGGCCTCTATGAATCGCGACTGTTCGTCAAGCTGCCTCTGCAGCTTGGCAACTAATCCATCTGCTCCGAGTTCAAGTCTAGCTCGCACTTCGTCACGCTCCGCCATCGCAGCCTCGGCTATCTGCCGCGACTCGAGCGACTCGTCGAGAGCCTGTCGGGCTTCGGAGTCCGTATGCAATTTATCAAGCAGGCTTTGAACGGTGAAGTTCAGACTCTGCTTAAAATCCATGTTTGGCAGACGCCTATCCATTGCTACATAACTCAACATCGAGTCGACCAGCTGGAATAGACGAAGACGTTCTTCGCCATCTTGCGAGCGAATGAGCATGAGATGTTGCAGAGCCGACACAAAGTAATCCTGCGTCTTGGTACCAACGAGCTTCTGCTGAATGGCATCGGCAATCTGAACTGGGTCGTTGAGATCCTTGACTTCGCCCTCAACATTGTCCTTGATACTGCTGTTCTCCAGCTCGAGCATGTCCTCATAGTCGATAGCCTCGTTGGTTCGGAAACGCTCAATCTGCTTATCTAGGAGCTCATATTGGAACCCTTCCATCTTTGTCAAAATACGCCTGATGCCGCATGCCGTGAATTGAGCCCGGATATGCACCCGAAGCTGCAGATCCTTTTCCGGCGAGTCGATAATCATGTTGACGAGAAACAGTGTCGCGACAGCGTATTCCATAAGCAGGTTTTCCATGCCGATACCACCAGTTCGCAGCTCTTCGCTCGCACCTACTAGACTTCCCATCTTGCCGCGGCCATCGACAGTAACCTCTACTAGGCGCATCCAGGCATCGAATCTGCCATTCTCCCCAGCTTGCGTCTTGACCTCATCCAGGGCCTGGATAACCTTGAGGTGACCCTCGAGATTATCGCCCCAAGTACACAGGAAAGTCAGAATCTCGCTAACGAGTTTTCTGGTGGTAAGACGCGGAGAGATGAGGGCTGTGGCGAGGGCCACCATGACCTTTTGGTGGGAAAGGGCATCGTCGGCGCCAAACTTATTGTTCATGAGGGCCTTCACACACTTGATGATATCGTACTCGCGGTCTAGGTTCCTGTCGATGCGTACATTGTCGGCGGCCGGTCCAGAGGCAGTCTTGCGATTCAGCTTGAGTAGCAAGGTCATCAAAGCGACCTGGCCTTGGCACTCGATGAACCTCTTAACCCAGCCGATCTGCTGAGTTCTGAGATTGACCTCAAGACTTCCCATGCCCTTGGTATCCAGTCGATCCTCCATGACCCTTCGGACGTACCATTCAGGTGTGCCTTCTTCATCGGAGTTCGTGGTGATATCAGGCGCAGCATACTGGTTCGGACGCATCGACTGGCGACGTCTCTGCTCTCCCTGCCACTCGGTGAGACGGTCCTGGTACAACAGCGTCCACTTCTTTTGCGGGGGGTAAGCCATCATTTGCCTCTTAGCTTGCTCGGGCAGATTGTGCCATCCTCGCTTTTGCATCAGCTCGTAGAACATCTGCTCGACCACGTTATCGTCATCGGGTTTCGGGAAGTAGAAGCCATCATGACCTGCCTGCCCCGGGGGGGCGCTATTAGGGAACTTATTGTGGCGATGGGGCGAGTGAGATCGATGAGGGATGTTGGAAACCTGAGGCTGAGCGGGAGGGTGGCCTATATTTGTCAGCGCGGTGCTGTTCTGAAGATGTTACCCTAAGTTACCTGACTGAGCGTTGAGGTTCTCGGCGGAAAGGCGCCCGTTGGAGGACATGTAAGAATCATAACGACTATTGGATGCTGATACGGAACTGGCAGAGCTGCCTCGAGAAGGTCCCCACTGCTGATACTGAGGCTGGCGGCCGGTAGATGCCATTGTCATGTTACTAGGAGCAAGCGAGGGTCGTCCAGGTGAGTGAGATCCCAGTGCTGAGGACGCCTCAAAGCTTGGGTATTGGTGAAAGTCACTGCCAGTCTTGTTTAGGTGATGAGGGAGTGGCTCGCGTCGTACGGGCATTTGCTCGCCCTTGTGCAGATACTCGATGGGAATTGGAGAGCGGGATCCATTAGAAGCGTTGTCGTAAGGAATCGAGGTGATGACACCTGCCATCATGTTGATACCGCCATCTGGCGTGCCGGGACGGTCGATGGAAACGGAGGACGACTCCCGTTTGTGGCGCGCGGAGCGAAAGCTGGCGGCATCGGATTGATCGGGGGGTAACTTCGCATCGTTCTCGGCGGGTCGCTTGTCCCGGTGCTTATTGCGGGAGAAAATAGAACGGCCGCCAGAAGACTGCCTCCCCTTGTCGGCGGACGACATGGTCGAGACGAGGGCGCGGCGAGGGCGGCCGCAGGCGTTGGTCTACTGCGAGCAAGCGATCTCAGGGTGACCTAGAGTCGCAGAGCAGTTGTAAGTTATGCTAGGTGAAAACACGTGAAGACGGCGCTGTCGTGGCCGTGGGCCGCTCGCATGATGGTAGCAGGCCTGTCGTTTCCTCGACTGGGGGGGGGGTTTGCCAAAGGGGATGCTACTGCGCGCGATGCAGAGTCTAGAGTGGGCAAACTGGCAGAAGCACAAGGTCAGTTCCGCGAAACCGTAGAGCTCAATTGTGAGCGGTCCCAAATTGTGGAAATTTGAAGCGAAGAGAGGTTCGCAGGTCGAAGGGGGTGGGGAGGAGAGGGATGAGGATGGAGATGTCGCTGTAGGAAGTAGCCAAAGTAGCGGAACCCCTGTCCCCGGGCGGTCCTTTTTTCATTGTCGAAGTGGCGGCTAAAGGTACTTGCTGTGCTGTTGGAGCAAAGCGCTCCTCCGACATGACTTCTACTGGTACAATAGGTCTCAAGGGCTTAGTCTAAACCGTTCCCACAAGTGTCTGCCTGTCATTAAGCTGCCGCCTACTATTATCTGCTTGTCAAACTTGTATTGCTGGTTTCGTAATTGTGAAAGGATGGCCCCGGCCTAATCTGTGCTGTAGAAAGCGCCACGGGAAGTCTGGGAGCGTTCCTGGATTTGGCAGCTCAAGCCTTCAATCTGATTAACGTTATTCTAAATCAAGATGGGAGGTACGGAGTACCTACAGTACAGCGAAATGAGTTGCAGGGCGCGGGCCATATCCGGAAGATAAGGGTACTCCCGAGAGATCAACCTGAAGGGCCCTTTCAAAGTTTCAATATGCAAGTAAACGTCAGGGTTCCTGCTTGTCACTCACCCAATGCTAATTTGAGTACTAACTAGAGTGCCGTAGTCTACCCTCTTCAACCACGAGGGTTGTCGCCCAAATAGCTCGTGTTTGGCGGAGGATCCCTGGTTCAGGAGAGCACACTGCCTACGTTACCCACTCAGTTCAGTCGTCCAAGCTCGCGCGTGTCTTTGGCGTCGACACAATATGTGGGAGGCTGGGCGAGTCGCTCACAGTCTGGTATCAATCTGCGAGTGAATCGCTGAGCATCGGGGAATGGACTCGGCCGTCACGACGATGCAGGTACGTTCTGGCAGCTCAGTGGACGATGACAGTCGACTACAGTAGCTCGATATGTTAGCGCCGACAATGATGATGAAAGGACAGGCTTCTACGATATTGCGCTTCCAGTCTTCCGAGTGCCGTCTTGTTTGATCGATTTACGGCGTTGCTACGTACTGTACTTGAAATCCTGGTTCAGATCATTTGCGGTACAGGATTCGTTGATCTTCAGCCAGCCTCAAACCCGATCGTAATGCGAGCTATTTTCTCCCCGTAAGCTCAATCCAACCTCTTGTCGAAGACCAGAACTCCTCTCCCTCCCTCAAACCCATCGAGTCGGCTTTGTCAAGGGCAGGATACACTCTCCCATCTTATGATCAACTCCCAACTCACCACCGACTAATCCTTGAGCACTACCGGTAGTGTATCGATTCACTTGCTCACGTGCTCGTCTTCCCAGCGCGACCGTGTCGCTGGGACCCGATCCATCACCAACATCGACGCCAGCACGTCCCCACGGCGTAGACAATGCAAAGTCCCCTATCCGCCCCCTATCCAGCGGGACCACCCTCCGCAGCACCGGGCATCCAGGGACCAGACGCGTGTGCTTAGAGATGGGTTCCCCACGCGATGAGAGATCTTCAGTGGAGTACTCTAAGCGCCCTCGGCCCTCTCCCAGTCACCTCTTTCTTGCTGCACACATAGTATCCTCGTCAAATACTTCTGAATCAATCGTAAAGTAGTAAACTCTCTGGTCGTCATCTTGGCAAGCCTGGCGAGGACAGAAGGGTGTTCTTTTTGTCCCGAAGGTGAAGCTGAATGGCTACGATCCCGTTCGTCGCCTCGCAGTGCCACTCACTCATGCCGTATCTTGACTTCAGTCAGATTATAAGGGTACCAGTGAAACATTTTCTTCGCAACCTCGGCACGATGGCTATCTCTGAGACTTGGTAGAAATGAAATGGCAGCCATTCCAAAGAAACTATCAGTCGGAATGTTACCTTTCTTTGATCGAGTTGTAACAGCAAGTCCTGGTCCTGGGACGTGTAGACATTCCCAAGGGATCTACCGCGTTAATTACAAGTCATATCGTGTTGCGCTCGCAAAGCCTTATGAAGTTCAGCAACGGAGCGAAAGCCAATCAGACATGTGCTATCATGTTTTAACCAGATGCGATCAAGTCGCGATACGCATGGTTCAACCAACTGACCGATCGTAGTAAGCTGTTAAGAAGAAACGTGCGATTGACCAGACTAGCAGATGCCGAGCATTGCAAGTACAGCCAACCCGATCTTTGGCGGCAGACGATATACGATATAAGTTACGAAACACGTTCTGCGCATGAGTAAACCACTAGCCAAGTCTAGTGTTGACTGCAAGATAGTTGGGGGTGAGGAGACGCGGGGCTTTAGACGCGTAAAGTGACATCTGTACATCCACCGCTGCGCCACTCTTAAGTGGGGCTTATCATCTTACACAAGCCACCATGTTCGCAAATCAACAAATCAACGTGAAATGCCAACGTTAACCTCCAAGTTACGTAGTGGTCTACTCTAGTGCCATCCACCTCGTTGCATCGTGAAAGCATCGTGGCCTGCTTGCCGCCGACAAGGGCTACCTCTCTACTCCGCTATAAGCTTCAAAAGACCCAGAAGTGTTATTAGCTGGAAGTTCTCTCCAGATTACAAGCTCTAGCTGATTGCAAAATGGGCTCAACCATATCCGTGATCAAAGTATCTATCACCCATATCTACGCCGCGCAAAGCTTGAGGAACTAACACATCCTCTCAGACTCTTATTGTACCGGCTCTCATATCGCTTCTGCTCTTTGTCATCTTAACCTACGTTCTTATCCCCCTGTGGCGACGTTACCGCGCTTATAGCCAGTATATACCTCTGGACTCCATATCCTCACGCACCTCAACATTACACCAACGACTGGCCGCTCTCTTCTCGCTTCCATCCAGCTGGCGCGCCAACACGGCCGTCGCCCACCCGAGAAGCGCAAACTCAACCGATAGTTTCGAAGATGGAGGCGAAGAGCTCAATGATGTGGATGAGCAGACGTGGCGTGCTATTGAACGGGAATCGCATAGGGCGCAGCCTAACGAAACTCGGCGTTTAAGTAGAGAGTATGTTTCCTTTGCTTATATGGCACCCCTTACAAGCTGTACGCGGCTCGCTAATGCTTGTGCTCGACCAGCCTCGAAGAAGGATTCCGCGACGACAGCGATGACGAATTAGGTGCTACAAGAAACTCCAGTCACAGGCAGTAATGGAGCTTTAAATATCGGATACTTCTTACATCGAGCCGCGGGGAATGATGTCCTTGGATATGCAGCATCCGCCCATCTTCTCGCTCTTGGTTGTTCGCTTGCACCTATTCCAATTACCAAGCTCAAGAAATGACCGCTTTGACATTAATCACAGCTCAAGATCATCATAACGCTAAGGGTTCGCTCCTAAAAACAAATATGGCGACGGCACCATCCCAAGTTTGCTTTTTAACAAACTTTGACCTTGTCGCACCATAATCACCTACGGAATTAGGCTGCTCTGGCAGCAGAAGGTTGACGTTGACGGGCGTTGGCGTTGGCTGCAGTGAGGCGGTTCCTCAAGAGACGCAGCCCTAGCATACGAGTTCCAACAAGATGCGCCCCAAAATTGCGTACCCTGCGCGACTGTCTGTGCTGTTGCCCATCTTGCTGCTCACCTTGTCGCTCACCTTGTAGTTCACCTTGATGCTGGTGTTGTCGCCCATCTTCTCTCTCACTGGTATGTTCACCGGGCTGCCCATGTTGTGGGTTTTGCCGTTGTTCTTGCTGTATCTCATTTTGGTGGTTATTGCGATGGTCAGACCATAGCTTAGAAGACTTCTTGGTGGATTTCCCTTCCTCACACCTTGCTGCTTTTTCTTGCTTGTCTCCCAGCCTTTCAAAAAGTTCGAGTTTATTGGCTGTCCAGTGCCTGGCCTTTGAATTCAGCTTACGTTGCACCATATCCCTTCGGACGCGGTAAAATGCCGTGCCAATTGTATGTTTAATGATCATGGATCTTCTCGGCGCCGCATTTACCACCAGTTGGTCCCACAGTCTGTTTTCCATCTCTCCCTTGTATTCATCATGCAGCGTCCTGAACCTCTCAAGCGACCTCGTCATCCTTTGACCTTTTTCAGTCCGGCAAAACTCACAAGCAGTGGAGATCCGATGCTCATGGATATCGGAGATGATACGGGCTTGTCGAAATGTCGAAGGTACGGTCAAATGTCCACACGCATGCTTAATTGTGGTGCAACCGTAATGCGGGCAACGAGTTCGGTTGAGGATGTCGTTTTGCCTGATCAAGCGGTTGAAAAGACACAGATGGCCGACGCAGTGCCCACATGGCAGCCACGCCCTTCTTTCCGGCTTATCCCAAATACGAGAGTCTTCGCCAAACTTGGTCCTACATATAATGCATTCACTGTCCTCAAGTATTTCGGTAACAGTAACGACAACTCCAGTCTTTGGTGTAGCAGGAGTACCGTGGGTCAATGTTAACTGTACTGTCGGTCGGTCGATCGTCCTGATCAATCCCCTCAAGGGCAGGCGAATTCCGAATTTGTGTTTTTTGCTGCTCCCTTTTGCCTTCGTCACGTAGCCGCTCGCCGAGTTACCTGAGAACTTTGTGGAGGAATCGCCAGCGTTATTTCCTCTAACATCCAGAGACGGGTTGTTGGAAGACTCGCCAGGTTCGTTCTTGTTAGCTCCCGGAGGCGGGTTTTCCGGTGGAATCTCTGTGTTCTTGGTAGCCTCTGCCTCGCTTACCGAATTTCTTTCAGATACCATGGTTATCTTAAGCCCATCGGTTCCTTGCGGGTTGTGAGTGGACGGACGAGAGTGTTCTGACTCTTCAATGACGGGTAAGGTTTGTATATGGTCTGGAATGTCTCCCATTCTGCTGGCCATTGGGTTTCCTGGTCTCGATACAGGATCGGGCATTGCCGCTAGGTCTATCCTGTGTCTTGGTTCAACCACAGGTGCCGCTTCTCGACTTAAAAAGGATGCTTCGGCACGCTGGAAGCGGCCAACAGGTCGAATGGCGTTATACAACTTCATGTTGCAGGTCAAAGCATCCAAGGATATGTATGGGAATCGTCTGGTGTTACAGATCGCAGGTAGCGAACAAGAGAACGATGAGCAACGTGGGTCTGTCTAGAGCTAATAGTTGCGTCGAGGGTAAAGCCGAAAGCTGTCGATGTGATGCGGGGAAAGCAATAGCGAGGTTAAAGTTGATGAGAATATTGATGGTTATTGTTAGTTATGTGGAAGCAAAGCGACGGGATGTTGATGTTGACGTTGGTGCTGGGATAAAGAAACGGTGGATGAACGAAGTAAAGTTGTCGTTGGGAACAAGGGGGAGCGAGACACGGAAGTTTTGGTTTCCTGTCCAGACTTACATGTCTCCTTCTGCTGTTGCCCCCCCATGATGTTCACGATGTTCATATTCCTTAGCCAGGTAGGAAAGACAGTTCATGGTTTAAGAGAAGGCACTTACCAGAAGTTTAGAAACATCCGACGATGTTATGCTCCTTCTCGCAGAGTGAAAGATAACGACTGAATCTGTTCTCAGATTCCAGCCCTGCCACTTCGGCGGCATCCGTTAATTGTGAAGAACGTTGTATTGTTAGTCGTTCCATGCTGTTATGTTCAATTTACTAGATAACTCAGTAGATAACAAAGCACACAAAGGTACGTTCACTTGATGGTGTCTACAATCAAAACCTCAGTGGCGCTGCCAATGTACTGTAAGTGGGAAGGTAGCGACACCCATTAAACGTGCCTTCCGTGCCAGCCACTCGTTAGCCCCACTGTGGGTTCTCCTTCCTCTTCTACTACGTAGTAAGTTATCTAACTCAGGTAACTATTCCATCTACCCACTCTAGCCTAAACTAGAGTAGAATGACTACTCCCTCACTTACGCGCTCACTTACTATAAACCGATTTACAAACCTTCATTATCGGCACGTAAAGGCAGGCTTTACTGTATTCTTAGTTCCTTCCATAAGAATCGATACTATCGGTTTATCTCGATATGCGGTTTCGCACAGAATTGAAAAATATTCGCACCTTCGCCAGTTGAGAAGCACCCAACGTCGCCATTGTTCAGAACGTTTACTGACTCAGCGTGCCACTGCCAGAACTCACTGCAGCATTATCGTCTTTGGAGAAGATCGCCTGGTTGCGTCTGAGCGATGAAACGGCTCGCTTCACAGTCATCCCCGATATGGGTTCCCAAGTCTGGGCGTGAGTCTTTCGTCCGTCTCTTCAATCCTGCAAGTTCACGATGTCGCTTACAATCACTCTGCTCAGCTCCCTTGCCATGGATTTCATTTTCGACAACTATCATATCCAGTCCGCAGAAGCTGCCAATACGATCAACCTCGAGCTGCCTCTTCAACCTCTACAGCGTGCCCTGAAGTCTGCCCTCAACAGTATTTCCGCCTCTCTTCGTCTCACCAAAAAGGATGGCTTACCTGTCTTATCCTTGACCATTACCACCACGACAACATCAGCTGGCCCAACTTCAAACGCCGGAATCGGCACCCTGAAACCTTCTGGCACCGCTTCAGATGACCCCTTTGATGACGAAATCTTCCAGGAAGAACATCTTGAGACCTCCCTGCGGCGCGAACATGAGAAGATCATTACGCAGGATATACCCGTTCGCGTTCTGCATCCAGAGACCGTCGAAACTATCATGCAGCCAAAGGTCCGCGAACCCGACGTTCACATACAGTTACCACCGCTACTCCAACTCAAAGCCATTTCTGATCGCTTCACCAAACTCGCCCTCGACTCTGGCTCGTCCAGTTCCACCTCTGCGCTCAAAGCACCTAAGCTTGAACTTAGCGCAAACATGCACGGCAGTCTACGGCTCCGCATAGCCACTGAAACCACCGACATCCAGAGTGTTTGGTCAAATCTAGAGAACCCAGAGCTTGACCCTGCTCAACTCGACGGCCCTGTTGAAGATCACCCTAGCACCAAGTTTCGCGAAGATGGGCCTGATCGCTGGGCAACTGTTCGAGTTGATGGCAAAGACTGGAGCAGAGTATTGAGTGTTGGTCGTCTTGAGGGCAGAGTCATCGCGTGCTTTGCCGATGATCATGCTTTGATATTATACGTTTATGTTCCGCAATACGATGATGCCTCAGCAGATGACTCTGTTGTAACAGTAAGCCAGCACACTAGCGACATATATACCTTCGGACTAACCAAGTGTTCTCAGTACTATGTTCAATCTTACAGTCTCTAGTTTCTTCCATCTTTCGACGGTTTTGCATGGGATCAAGCTGGTCTGGCGGGGTATGGGAGTTTGTAGGGCACATTCGATTGGTTTTAGGCTCAAATCGGCGTTACGCCTTGATTGTCACTTGATATTGCAGATAATGCAGGTGGTCAAAAATATTGGGATCATTAAACTATCGCTATATATATGTATATGTTTTTCGTTTCTGACAATCGAGTCCTCAACAAGCATGTCTCCGGCGTTTAGTCCTTGTGAAAGTTCAACAAAAATATCCATCTAGAAATGTACAAGCTTGATTACAACCGGACCATAAGCCAATACTCTTCCTTCATCGTGCATTCAAGCTCTGACCAATACCATCTGCCTATTCAAATCACGGCTGTGGCTCTAAAAGTACACCACAACGACCAAGTAGCCTGTCAAAGATCGTTCATCATCGCCAATCAGACTACTAATACACTCTGTCCAAGTAATGCGCGCTCATGTTCTACATGTCTCAATCATCCGCATCCTACTTGGCCATAACATCAACGTATCGGCTGCTCTTGCGAGGCTTCTTCTGGCCAGGCCTGCGCGGTGCAGCGCCTGCGCCGAGCAAGTCGTCGATACTGCTGGCATTGCTCATACTCGTCACAGGTCTACTAGGGGGGGCGCTAGCAGTGGCTCCAGGTGGTCCTCCAACATTGCTAGTATTGGAACTGGTACGGACCATAGGAGGGGTAGACGGGCCCAGGTCGTCAGTTGAGGCCGTTTTCTTCAGGTCCGGGGTAGAAGCAACCATCCGAGGAGGCATCGCGTTGGACGGGGGTGCGCTACTACTCATGGCGTGGAGCGGAGGCGTGGCAGCTGGGGGCGGTGGAGTTCCAGATAGAGAACGAGGACCAGCCTTGGGTGGAGGCGGCGTCGCGGTTTTGGGAGCGGTGTTCTCCGCGCCAGATTTCTTGTTAATCCATCGCTTGAGTTCAGGATCGTAGACAAAGCTACTCGACTCTCCAAGCTTGGCACGGATAGGTTTGTTAGGCGACGATTCACCGGGCGTGGACGCCTCTGCTTTCTTGCTGCCACCAAACCATCCAAAGCCCCAGCCTTTCTTACCCGACTGCTGGGCAGCTGCGCGTTTGGCTAAATAATTGTTAGTTGCAATGTCTACTTTCTTTCGATCGGAATTGACCTACCATCCTCCTCAGCTGCTTTTCGAAACATTTCCTCATTCTCCTTATCCTTTTCTGACTTTGACTTTTCCTGAGGCTTCAAAGCAGGGATGACATCCTTGTCATCGTCCATGAAGCTCTTCTTGGGCTTGGGTGCATCTCCATCTTCGGTAGGAGGTTCAGGGTCAGGTTCATACGACGGAGGCTCGTAGCTGTAAGGCTGAAAAGAAGGTGGCTCGTATCCGCCTGAGTTGGTTTCACCAACGCTCTCCTGACTCTCCGGTTCTGCAGCATTGGCAGTTATCTGAGAAGGTTCGTATCCGTAGCCTAATGGTTGATAACCAGATGTTTGATGCCCTGAGAAAGACGGTTCGGCTGGCTTATCAGTCGGAAGAGCTGGCATGCTGGCTGATGAAGTAAGGCCGGATGGCTGGTAACCTGCAAACGAGCTCGCCTGGGTAATCTGTGCCGGGGGTGCTAGCGCGGGCGCTGTCGTCGATCCAGCGTTATGGTTGAAGTTGGTAGAGTCGGATATAGACGAAGCTGCGCGTGCAAGAGGAGCGTAGCTGCTTCCTGGTAAACTCGATGAGTCTGTTCCTGGATAAATTGGCTCATAGGGGTTCTTGGGCTGTTCACTAGAGGTTCGCCCCAAAAAGGGTTTGGAGGGCGGCGTATACTGTGAAGCAGGATCATAAGGATTGCCAGAGACAGCAGCACTTGGGCCTCCAGGGGCATATCGAGAGGTTGGAGCAGCCGCTGTGATTTGGGGAGTGCCTGAAGGATACCCCGGGGAGAGAGTACTGTATGGTTCAAAGTTCGTGACAGAAGGGGATCTGCTCATCGTGGGCGTAGAGGCTATGCGGCCGAAAGGTCCAACATCAGCGTCACCAGCGGCACCTGGGTTTGCGTTGTCGGCCTCGTCGCCCGCCACGAACTTATTGAACCTATTCCACATGCTATTTGAAACTTTGCCCATGCTAGGCTTCGACATCCAAGAATTGGTTTCTCCCTTGGGCGCCTGCTTAAGTCTTGTCATCAAGTCATCGACAGCAGCCTCCAAAATCGGGTGGTGATATGATGATCTCTTGGTTTGCGCTGTTAAGGAAGTAGAAATCGACTCCGTATACTGCAAAGCCTTGTCACTGTATCCATATTCTGCAAGGGTCAAGGCATGCTGAAGCTTATATGCAGCGAGATGGGTTGCTCCAACATTGGAGGTCAATGTTCCAGCCAAAGATAGGCCATACTCGTATACCTCACTGAACTGAAGTACTTCCAGTTCTTTAGCAAACTGCTCCGGATTTTGCTGATGGTTTGATCCCAGAAGCACAAAATTCGCGTTCTTATCGTCCAGTCCGCCAAAAACAGAGGCATTCCTACCAAACAGGAAGCAAATATGGGCTGCTTCGGATCGACCGTAGCTGTTAAGCAGGTTTCCTAGAGCATTGAGGCCATGAACATCATCAGCGCTCCGGTTACTGAGCACTAAGCACAACGTCTCCCGCCACTTGTCGAGGCCATCCAAGGTATCTTTGGTTGGTCCAGAGCCAGCTTCGGTCGAGACAAGCTGCAGACCCGCACGCGCATGAACAGGTACAAGTTCATCCACGCACTCATCGTAATTTCCGGAAAGAACCTTGTAAAGAGCCGCCAGTGACTCATTGTTTTGCCCGGGGTAGTTGACCTCTTTCCGGATGAACTCCTGAGCGACGCGCTTGTAAAGATCCCCGGTAACAGTATGCGAGATGAGCATTGCATGACCCCAAAGTCGCTTATCCACCAACATCCACACGGCCTGTTCGCGATCACCAAACAGCAAGTGTTGGCGGACTTGATCCATAACACTACTATCAGCCCCATCAGCCTGCATAGACGTGAAAGTAGATTGAGTATCGAGCCCGCTTGGCCTAGTAAACAATACGTCGTTGTCGGAAGTAGGGGTCACAGTGCTTGGGGATAGAACCGCACGAATGGCCTTTTCTACCTCTGGGTTGCCTTCTAAGACGCCGTCATGTTCGATGAAAATTCGCAAGATTTTCCACAGTAGCAGACGCTCTAAAGAACGTTTCGCCTCGAGAGACAACTGTGAATGGAATGAAATTTCGGGGAGATCCCTTTCTAATCCCTCAATTCCAGAGCTCAGCCATGCAATTGTTTCCTTCTTTTTCGACTTCCCCTTAAGGGGACCAGGGAATTTGGCAATACGCTCTTGAAGCGGATCAATGTCCTTGATGTTGCGAACCTTGATTTCTCCTTGAGTACGAATGATCGATGGGATGGATTGATTTATACCATAGCGCGGTACGCTATTAGGGAAAGTGGTTACCACAGTGCCGCCAACACCCCAGGTGATAATAGGAACGCCCTTCCAACGCTGAAGAGGGTCGGCTTCACGGCCATCCGTGGGGGCGATCATGTGCATCGTGACCGACTGCCCACGAGTCCGGACAGCGGGTGGGTAGACCGTTGCAGGTACAGTAGGGACAGGTGGCGCATGTGAATGCGCGGATGAAGGCCTGCGAACATGGTCTGGCGGTCTCGCAGTTTGTCTGTTGCCAAACCCTGCGCTTGGTGACTGCGTTTGAGGACGAGGCGGGACAGATATCTGAGAAGTAGGAGGAAAGTAGCTTGCACCAGTGTTCTTTGGAGGTGACAACGTGAACTGTCCGGCATAGCTTGGTGGTGGCGGGGTTTGTCGGGTTGCTTTAGGAGGAGAAAGGGGGCTGTATCGTGATTCGGGCAGCAAGTTCGGGGCATCCGTGACATGAGATTGCATGGCAGGCAAGGCCTGGTCCTCTTCCTCTTCGACCTCTCTGGTGGGTGGGAGCGATGGCACTCGAGTCAGTCGTGGCTCAAATGAGGAGCTCGCTCGTCGCTGTGCAAGAGATGAATCACCTCCAACAATCTGATCGATATTCGACTCGACGTGAGTCAATGGACTTGAAGTCCTGGGCTGGAAAGGTAGAACCGGTGGCGGTGTAGGCGGGACTGCTCCTGAAGCTGCAGGCCCGTAAGAGGCGTGTGATTTGAGGGCAGGAGGCGCCGGGGAATAGCGACTGGCAGCTGCAGCAGGTGGCACAGCAGCATTTGTTCCGCCTGGAGGAGCTGGAGAATACCTCGATGCCGTGGTAGAAGGCGGGGGCATGTGGTTGACTGGGGCAGCGAGGGCGGCATAAGGACTTGCACGCTCAGAGGCAACTAAACCTCCCATCACAACCGGTTGAGCGAGGGGCGACTGTTGGGTCAGGGGAGCGGTTGCTGGGGGTGGGGGTAGAGCGAAGTGGTTCGCCGCGGGTGGCGGCTGGACTTGAGCAGCAGGCGGCGGTGCAGATCGATGCTGAGCAGGGGAAGGGGCCCTATAGCTCTGTCTAGAACTTGATCGAGGCTTCGGTAAGACTGGTAGCTCCTCGAAGAAGCTGTCGTTGCGCTGTATTCCAGAGGCAGGTGGTTTAGGCGGACCAGAGGGAGGAGCCTCATGGCTTGTTGAAGGCATAGATAGAGAACTGGCTGATGATCCAGACATGCCTACGCTGGCGCTCCTAACAGGTGCTGGGGGTTGAAGAGGTGGAGGAGTAGCACGAGGAAGCTGTTGCATGCTTGCCCTCTTTCGAGGCTTTACCATGTTTGTGACTAGATCGGTGGGCAAGTCATATGGCGAGGAATAGCCTCCCTTGGACTTGTCGGCGAAACTTTGAGCCATGGGGACATTAGGCTTAGGAGGAGGCGCACCATACTGAGGTGTAGACGCGAACGGAGTGGTGGCCACGGGATTATTGTAGACAGAGCTCGAACTTGCGGGAACTGAGGCCACCTGCGCCGGCACATAGGCAGATGGTGCTGGTTGCGCTGTAGTATTCTGAGGTAGATATGGGTTCGAGGCCTGTCGTGGTACTGGCTGAGGCGCCATTGGTACGGCAGTGGATTGAGTTGGGTGATCATTTTCGTCCTCATCTTCTAGGAACCCTTCGTCATCGCTGCCGAAGAAGGCGGCTGGATCAACCTCTTTACTTCCCGTGTCAGTATCTTCGATCAGAAACTCAATGTCGTCGTCGTCATCCGCGAAGGCTTCCTCCCACTTCGCAGCCAGATCCTCCGATTTCGGTTGGTTCTCTGATTCTAGATCGGGCCCTGGAGCCGCTGAATCAGGTGACGGTTCTTGGGACCCAGGAGGAACATCTTGCTCCTCCTTCAACTCGGGTTCGGGCGCTATTGGTTGGCCTGGCGCTGCGTTCTCTGCTTGCACTTCAGGCTCGGGCTTCGTCGGGTCACTAGGCTCTGTTTCCTCGTGAGTCACATCCAACGTAGACTGTCGTGAAGATGACTCCCGATTCACCGAGTTTAGAACCTGCATAGTAGACTTGCGTTCGACAGGCGGGATTTGCGGATCGTTCAAGGTCGTGTCGTCTTGTATTTGGCTGAAGAAGTCGTCATTCCCCGTCTCCTCGACAAATGAATCTACGAAAGTCGGGGTCGCCTTCTCTACTTCAGGCCTGTTCTCATGATCGTGGGTCGGGGGGATCAAGGGAACTCCCTCAGCATAGCGCGCCTCAGAAGCTTCCTCGTTGGGGTCCGCAATATCTCCACCCAAAGAATTCAACGACCGATGGTTTCGTTTGGGTGCATCCGAGTCAGCGGAAACATCTGAGTTATCCCTACCGAAGTAATTCCTTTCCTCTTCGTCGGCCTCCTTATCAGCCTCCTCGAGAACATCTAGTGCTTGATTTGAGGGAAGTGGTTGTTGAGCAGATGTGTTTGCATCAGCAGGCATAGGTGGTACGGATGGGAAAGTGTTGGTTCGGTCGGATGGTGGCATGAATTGGAAAGGGTCCGTTTCTGTGCGCGAGAGGTTCCAATCGCCATCCTCTTCGTCTGTAAAGTTGACATCGTGTGACACAGTCCGCGCAAAGGAAAGAGAGCTCGAGTGAAGCGACGTCGTAGCTTGCTGCTGGGGAGCAGAACTTGTTTGCGTAGGTTCAGTAACCTCCGTTGCGGGCTCGTTAAATAGCTCGTCAATCGGGGGGCTCTGCTCCAAGTCTTGCTGTGCTTCAACGGGCTGTCCTGTGGTCTCGGCAGCGGGTTCTTGCTCATCGGAAACTAGCCAAGCATCGGCAACTTCTTCACCCCCTTGGGAGAACCAATCATTAGCACTCTCATCGACATGTGCGGGCTTCGAATCGTCTTGCAACCAAGTTGTTTCTGTAGGGAGCGCCTCGGGCGTCGTAGATTTGTTCGGGGCAGGTGAGGTCGGCTGAGCATCAGCGACAGCTTCAGATACCGGCGCACTAGCATTCGGCATCATGGCCGGGTGCCATGATGAATTTGGTGACCCGGCAGCCATATCGACGCCGAGTCTCGTAAGAATAGATGGATCGCGAGGATAATGAATCGCACGGTGCAAGACTGCGCGGTTCCAATGTCAGCAGGTCCAAGAGGTTTCCCTGACGAGAAGTGAGAGCTACAAAGCTATCAGGGGCAGACACGGAAGAAGGGATGGGTGGTCTAGTGCATGTGCTGGAGAGCCGACATACGTATTGTACAAGAACAAAATAGCAAAGTTTAGTAGCACTCGCGTTTTACCATAGTCATGTCATATACGTTGGCGGACGAGGGATCGATGACTTGGAGGTCGACGCGATGACAGATCGTAAGTGCAAGTTGGCTTGTAGCGGCTTGCTGGTATGGGTGGTGACCTCAGACCCGATTCGTTGTAGTGTCGTTAGCAACCATTGCTCTTGCTTGATTTGCCACAAACGGGACCCACTGGTGTGTCTAGTCTACTCCAGAGTAGCCAGAGTAGTCAAGTTCGATCAAGATAAGCTTGAACAGATAGCCTACCCTATAGAGAAATCCACCTGAGATTTGTACGACAGTTTGAGACAGCTTTGATGCTCTTCCATATCCGAATACAAACATTTTTATACTTTTAGTTTTACCGCAACTCTATCTAAACTGCATAGAGTAAACTGGTACATATTTCAGAATCGTACGAGCATTCAAATACGATTTGATTTTCTCCTACACAGGGCCAACGTGTTTTCGATACAGAAACTTGGCAAATCCCAACGTGGCTAAATAATTCATATCTCTTCAAACCAGAGCATTGTATAAATTTACCATTCGCTTGCTCGCTCGCCTACCTCGAAAAAGAATAACAGGAAGATCCAAAAAGAATGAAAGAAAGAACGGGGAGAAGAAGAAGGGAGAGATGTAAGAACCAGCCATACAAAAACAAAAACAACAAAAAACATTACTCTAAAGCCTGAGCTTCGCACATCTTGCGATACATACCACCTTGTGAACTCAGCTCTTGATGCGTTCCCATCTCCGCGATCTTACCAGCTGGAGTGCCCAGACCCTCAGGCAGAGAGGAGACAAAGTCCCAAGCGTTGATAGCCTCGGAGGCTATGGATGCGCTTGTAGAGTATCGCTTTGAAGTATCGCGATCAAGTTTGGCGTCGAAGCGAATCTTGAGGTAGCCAGACATAACAAGTGGCGGTAGGCCTGCGCAGACAACGACCAGGCCAAGCTTCCAGCTGTGGACAATTCCCAGAATGCTGCACGTAAGTAGATTAAACACTGAGATGAGAATGAGGCCAATGTTGGAACCCATCAGCTCCAAGATAGACGCAGGATTAGAATCGACACGGCTGACGAGGGCGCCAGTATTATTTTCTGCCCGATCAAAGAACTGGAGATCCTGTCGTAGCATGTGCTGAAGAGACTCTCGTCTATACTTTCGACTCAGATGCTGAGAAACCAGATTTGTAAACCAGCCCAAGTTGAAATAAGTCATCAACACGCCGCCTGCTAGAACTATAAACATGGCAGCAAAAACGTTGCCACGATCGCGCATTTCCGATGCAGGCAGGGTGAAAACATTCATCACCTTGGACATGAGAATAGCTTGTGCAGGGAATACGGCAGCGGACAATAGACACCCCCCTATCGGTAGAGGAAGTTTCGGCAGAAATTGCCAGATTCTGGACCTTGACGAGCCGTGCATAGGCGCCGTCTTGATAAACGAGAGAGCTATGCGTTCCCTGTTCGATGATGCGACCCTGGGACATGACGACGATGTTGTCCGCCTTTCGGATGATGGCAAGCTTGTGAGCAATTACGATTGTCGTGCGGCCTTCAGATGCCTTATCGATGGCCTGTTGCACGATGCCCTCTGCGTGAGGATCCAGTGCGCTTGTGGCCTCATCCAAGAGAAGTACTTTGGGTTGTGATACAACACTGCGAGCGATAGCAATGCGTTGCTTCTGACCTCCGGAGAGAAGCCCACCCCGCTGACCGATCTGAGTATTGTAACCGTCCGGGAGCTGAGTGATAAAATCGTGAGCGAGAGCTATCTTAGAAGCCTCCTGAATTCTCTCCACCTGCTGTTGGGTGGGCGCATTCTCCCATTCCGTTCCTACAAGACCGTACTTGACGTTGTCGAATACGGTATCCTCAAAGAACACTGGCTCCTACTCGTGCTGTCAACAACATTCTTCGTAGAGATTTGTATGAAGTTTACCTGTTGAACAAGTCGGACATTATTGCGTAACCACTTTATGTTCATGCGGTCGATGGGACGTCCATCAAGTTTGATTGTCCCAGACTTGGGGTTGTACCAGCGCTCGATCAAGCCAACAATAGTACTCTTCCCCGAACCCGATTGGCCCTATACATATAATCAATACATCATGATATATCCAGATTGTAGACTAGTGTACTTACCACGAGGGCTGTAACCTTACCAGCCGGGAGGCTAAGAGTGAAATCATCAAGAACCGTAGTTTTAGGTCGAGTCGGGTAGGCAAACGTGACATTTTCTAGTTCTATATGGCCGATAGATTCAGCAGGAACCTCTCCAGATGGGTCGAAAGGATCTATGGCCGACTTTCTGTCAATCAGCACAAATAGCTCCGCAGCTGCAGACATGGCCCGGCTAAAGTCGATGGTGTAGGGAGCCAACGCAGTCAATCTGAAAGCGGTAATGGTGACGGACATCAAAACACTATTTGTAAGAGATCAGAATCCGGGATTGAGAAGAAATTTGAACATCAAGCTTACGTGAAAATCACCCCTGAATCATGGATCTCGCCACTGGCAAGCATAGCAATACCTTACCAAAAAAAGCGAGACCAAAACCAAGGTATATGATGGTGTACTCCGCTGAGAACAATACCCCCAATACCCCCAAAAGGGGCGAGATCTTCTTGCCGACTGCATGAGACTTACGGAGATACTCATCAAACTTGGCTACCAAGCGCTCGCACATCTCGAAGGCGTGGACTGTGCGCACACTGGCAAGAACTCCCTCGGCGAATGAGTTTGCTTGAGCATGAATCTCAAGTATCTTGTTCTCATGGCCAGCTTCGATGACATATACAACAGCCATGACAGTCATGGTTGCGGGAGCGATGCACAAGCAAATGAGGGTCAGTTTCCACTGCACGATGAAGGCAATGATGAAGGCTGTGACAAAGGCCGAGTGACCTTGAAAAGTGAGACCGAGCTTTTCGGAGATGCCATTTTGTATCAAGCGGCCATTCGTAGTAGCCTGGGCAGAGATGGAACCGCCAGTACCAAAGTCGTAATAAGCAACCTCCTGGCGCAGCGCAGCGCGAAGATACTCTTGACGGATGTTGCGCACAACTCGATACGCAGAATAGGTCAGCAGAGTGTTGTAGGTGTACGGCAAGACGAATCTTGCGATCCCTAGGTAGAAGAAGTAGAGGATGTTTGGGATATCAACTTATATGTCTCAGGGGCCGTGGCAAAGAACGGCGCATGTGCGCACTCACGCTAGCTCAGAAACTTCACTGCGGAAATCGCGTGGGGTTGACTTGCTCGTAGAGAAGTCGGCGATTACTGTAACAAATTTACCAAAGATGAGGTTTTGCAGGGCCATGCCTGAACCTGATGCAATGGCGGCAAAGCAGCCGATGGCTTGCCTTGTCCATTCGGCAGGCCCAGCATACCTGAATATCCTCTGCTCAAGATCAGCAAAAGTTCTAACAGAGAAACATGATGAATACTCTCAAGACGTAGGCATAGGGTGAACTTACCAGGTAAGCTTTCCATGAAACCTCCTCCTTGGGTTCGTCAGGGGTTGGCTCGACGGGGTCCTCTATGGGCACAGCCAACTCGCCCTCTTTCTCTTGAGGGACCGTTTCAAGAGCCATGGTGCCTGTTTATGAATTGTTTATTTCCTGAATCTTCGCTGGACCTTTGTTGGTCAAGTTTCTTGACTTTATGAAGCACTGTAAGCGGCGACAAGGTATTTGTTTTTTCTTTTGTTTTGTGGCTTAGACGCGGCAACCTGGTTTTCGTCGATGCGAATTGATCAAGTCTTCAAAGAGCTTGATGCCAGGGATGGGAATATCAAGACAAGGGTGAGTCACTCAACCAGCTCAAAGGAGGCATCAATCAGTCAGGAGCGTGGAGTACAGGCATATGCTGGAAGTGAATTGAAGGCATACGGTGCCGTTGATTGTATTTGTGTGTACTAGCCGTCTCCCTTGTGAATGGAGTCGCAACCAGTCAGTTATATAGTGTTGAAGAAGGGACATGACAACGTGACAACAGGCGCAGCAAACAAACAGTCATGAGCGATGGCAAAATGTACGTTGATGCGGACTTTGGCGTTAAGGACGTTGAGAAGTTGACCAATCGTAAACTTTTCGAGGATCTGATCCATGACTTTCCGATGAAGATCCAAGCAGGTAGAATTGAGTATCAAGTTTTCTGATGAAGTCTGATAAATTCGACAGAGGTTTTATTTTTATTCTTTGTTAGCCTTCATCGCCAACGGATACGAAAGGAGACTGATCCTGTCCATTTATACGGTCTGTTCATTTGTTCGTTCCTTCGTCTTTTTTTTTTTAACTGTTGTTCGAAGAGCGGTTCAATTTCTTCTTGCTTCTTTCGCATCGGATAATACTTTAAAAAGGGTGTTCGCATTCGCTTAGCGCTGCAGATCTACCGGTAATTCTGTGGGTACAGATGTGGAGCACGACAAGGGTGATCTGATGGGCGGCTTTCAGAATGAGGATGTCATATTGTGTGCTTGAATGTGTTTGGATGTTAGATGCTGGTGGGAGCCCAGGCTAACGTTAAGCCATCAACATTGAAATGTGTGGTGGCCTTAGGCATATACACTCTGGTTTTCCAAAGGAGTAACGTATCATCAGCTTTGCCGTGACCGCTAATTTAACTACTACTCCAGTACAGTACGTACGGTACAGTAGTAGTAGCAAGTCGAAGCAACCGTGTCCTAGTGGCCCTGCCTTTTCTACTCCTACGAATAAAATGCCAGAGTACCTTGTTACCTAGAAGTGAATCTTTACCATTATAGTACTAGCCTGCGAGTAGCTGGCGGCCTCAGCTTCAAGTTTCAATGTCCTTTGCTGCCTCGGCCTCAGATACTAACTATATGCCACCAATTCTTGTTAGCTGAACCTCCAACGGAACTTCTTACGAGTGGCTTAGCGCACTAGTCTAGATCCTTAAATCAACGCATCAAAAGCTAATTTACTTCCGTGGAGATGGTCAAAGGCTGCTCTGCTCAAGGCTGCTTTGAAACGTTGTCGGCAGACCCGTGACAAAGTGGCCGCTCTTAAGTCCGGGTGCGAGGCTATGTCGGTTGGGGTTCTGGGCCTTCTTCGCCATGACTTGTAGAATGACGTGTTCTTCGACGTACCTTCCCACGTCAACAAGAGCTAAAAAAAAAACTTGATGAAAAATAGGAGAGGGTCATCATACTTAAATTACATAGTACTAGCCAGTGTTTTACAGCCAGCTACGCAGAGAATTGGGTCGACGGCATTGGAGGTGGTGGTTTTTTTATGGCGACGGCCATGGAGGCAGTGCCCGGATCCCGCGTGTCCCGACCCCGCCTGCTCCTCGCTCTAGCGTCTTGCCTGCAAGCTGCCAGAAGAATTCAGCGTTCGGTTGTCCGGATTTTCCGTCCGTCGCCTTGCTACGATCTGCTACTAGTATTCAACATAAGCCATACCAAGTACAAGTCTCGCCCGACGGCCTCTTGAGAATCCGTCGACCGCTATCGTTCCCTTACAATGGCTGAAGACCCACGGATGGATGCTACTCCCGTTGACGATGCGGGCGAATCGCCTACGGGCGCATCCTCTGTTATCCGACGAGCTGTTAGTCCCTTGTTACAACCCCCAAGCTTATCTTCTGTCTGCTCACGAATTCACAGTGTGATGCGTGCCGTACCCGCAAGGTATGTTGTCGACTTGGACTCGGCGTCTCCACAGTGTGTTCCTGCACATGCCGGGGCATGCCAAGGCATTGTCGCATCTACACTTACACTCTTCGCGAAAAATAACGAGATGGTGAAAAGTGTTGCATTCCGTCTTCACGACTAACACTGTAAACTCTAGATCCGCTGCGATCGCAACACCCCTTGCGCTCATTGCGTTCATGCCAAGATAGCCTGCACGCAAACCGAGGTAAAGCCCAAGGAGAAGCGAACGAGGATCCTCCTATCTGCCCATTAGTAAGTTCGGACAGGATGGCCCCGGCAACCTCTCCTTCCGTCATGCGTCGCTAGGTAGATGGTTTGGGCGGCGATGACATCGCCATTGCCGACGAAACATATGCTTACATGGGGCTGTCTATAGTGAGAGGAAGATCGACCTCATCGACCGCCGGCTGGAGGGGGTCACTCGCCTGCTTCAGGATATGAGATTGAACATGCCATCAACTGATGCAGCTGGATTGCCACAGCCTTCAAGCGATGAGAAAGATGGCCAACGGATGAGCTCGTCCTCGCCACAGGTTGCATCCGGCTCGGCTGTGATGGCAGCATCAGACAGCCCAGTCGTCGAGGGAGAATCCTCACTTACGGCTCACTCGGTCTTCGCGAATGAGTTTCTGCAGAACGCAGTCAGAACAGGCTCTCTGCAAGAATCGAGTCTAGAGTTGCAGGAAACGTTAGACTCTCTCCATGTCATTGTGAATGGTCTCAAGCAGCAGACTACATCTAACGACATGTCTTATCCCCGTGCACGTGCAGTCCCACGCCTCGCACTTCGAAGTTATGAACTTCCGCCCATCAAGAAGACAGTGGCAGTCCTAAAAGAAAACAAGGGCAAGTAATTTCGTGATTTATCTTCTCTTCTCTGTTCAATCGTTTCTCCAGACCTTTCTCTAACATTTGCTTTTTATTCTTGGCTTCAGCCCTCGCATCGGATAATATGGCGTGGGTCCGTACCTTCATGCCGATGGAGCGCTTCTCGGAACTCTGTCTCAACATTTACTTCTCCGACGACTTCACCGAGGCCGACTTCATTATCGTAAACTGTGGCCTGTTAATGTTATACTTCGATAGTTCTATCCGCTACCCCGACCAAGATGGTGATATGGATGCTTACATGGAGATATGCCGCGCCAACGTGGATACTGTACTCGCTAACATACCGCTTCACTTGCCTGCCACATCGAACACGATCACGGCCTTGCTATTTGGTGTCAGTATCTCATCGTGCTTCAATATGCTAGTCCTGACGTTGTCAACAGGCATTCCATGCTATCGAAATTTCGAAGCCTTCACTTGCCTGGACCTTGTCGTCAAAGGCATCGGAACTATGCCAGACCATGGGCTACAATCGACTCTCTTCCATGGATAACGATGACCCTGATCAGGCTCGAAGCAAGCAATTTCACTTTTGGGGCATTTACTTCGTTGACAAGAGTTTATCACTTCGCCTCGGACGAGCATCGACAATTCAGGACTGGGACATCACAGTTCCCCGTCTTTCGCTTGATCATCCTCAATCCAGTGCCCTAGAGACCTTCATGGCAATTTGGGTCGCCACAGCTCGCGTTCAGGGCAGAATCTACGAGTTGTTATACAGTCCTGATTCTTTCACCAAATCTGATGAGGTCCGCCAATCCCGGGCCCAGGAGTTGACGCACGATCTCGAAGAAATCAGGCAGAAGTCAAACATGCTGTTGGTAAGTGACTTTTCGGTGATGGCAGTGGAACTCTGGAACCTGGAGCCAAGTCGAGAGTCTGACAACCCTTACAGGCACAACGCGCTGAATATCCAGCCATCATAGAAGGGAAAACAATGCAGTTTATCACTATCACCGATGATATCCTAAGGCTTTCGCTGCTTACCTTGATCTATCGTGTCAGTCCTCACCCTACTGGATCTACAAACACGTTCATCACAGAATGCGTCAATGCATCTAGAGCAACTCTGCAACGGCATCAGGATTGCATGGAAGTTCTGAAAGATATCAACACGTTCTATTTTAACGCGTATGTTCATTGGTGAGTACAATAATTTCCTCTAAACATCGGCTCGAAGTCACCGTTCACACGGTCTTGTAACGTGGGCTGACGCTCTCAGGACCCTACTTTTTGCACCTTTCATCGCCTTCATCGTCCTCTTCTGTCACGTTATCGAGACGCAAGACCAAGATGATCTGTCTCGTCTCCAATCATTCGTTGCGTCTATGGAATCATCTCCTGCGGTATCGGAAGCTGCGGCAAAGATGCACCGCTTATTCCAGGTGCTTTACACCGTGGCCCTGCGGTCCATCGAGTTCCGTTCTTCGACGCCCTCCACAACCCAGATGCAAGCTAGCACCGAGCTCAACACGTACCTGGCCGCCTTGGGTTTCCCAGCGCCTGGTTGGGATGCAGAACAGCACAGGCAGACGGCAGGACCAAGCTCTGACATGGCACCGGGGCAGGCTATGAACGGCGTGGAAGCATTTGGTGGTATGGATGGGCATAGGAATGCCAACCCCGTCATGTGGATGGGCAATACGGCGCAGCTCTATGACTGGTTTAACGGAAACCAACAGATCATGGACATGTTGGAGGAGCCAACTTTTGCTTTCCCACCAGGGAACAATGAACGCTAGCACGATTTGTCGCGTGTATTTCTTGGAATTCTTTGGACAGTGTTCTTCGTCTGAGCGAAAACCCTCGTTGATGCATGGAGTGGGAAGAGTATTCAGCTCGCTACTTAGAATTTGACTTGTAATAATATCTTTATACTATACATTATGTACTATAGTTTCTATGTTAGAGAGAGTCTGGTCTGGAGTAGAGAGAAGTCGGATGAACTTTGGCACAGCTTCAGGGCCACCCCTCGCTTCACGTTCCCCCCTCCGTCGGCTTTGTGGCTTTGGCAGAACTAAGCACATGGCACTCTTCAATCCATAGCAATTTCTGTGAAGATCTAGAACCCGAGTAAACGCCGAACGACTTTGTCCAGAGCAGCTTGAGCATGGAAGATTGCCATCCTCAGGGTTGTCGGGCGGTAAGCCCAAAGTCGTCAGCGGAGCTGGATCGACGCCCGAGTAGCCGAGTGCAAAGCCCGAGTGCGGGTCCACTGGGCTGCGCCGGTTATAACCCCACTAGCCGCAGTAAAATACCTTGAAGCTGCTCATCTCGGTGTGCAAGGTGCGCCGAAGTTATAGTGGGCTGCACCCTGCAGGTTAGAGCTCGATGGGGGGTCGCGGGACGCAGGGCAGTCGAGGCCACAGGCAGCCATCTTACTACTGCGTAACTTGTCATCTGTAACCACGACGCCCATGTCCAGATGATACACCTGTCCCTCGAGGCTGTCACTGCCCTTCCCAGCTTCAGGGTCTCACCACAACCTCTTCATTTCGCTTCACCATTTCGCCGGGAGTCTCGCATCTCGCATCGTTCGCAGGCCGGACGGCCAAGGCGCGGACCAGCTTACTATCCACCGACGACAGCATTGGTACCCGACAGGGAGGAACACGACAAGCAGCTCTCCTCGGAGCTCCATACACACCAACCTCGACCATCGACGCAGCATGTCCAAGAAGCATCGCGCATCCACCCGTAAGCCCTGAATTAAACACCATATTTTGTCGCCAAACCGTTTATAGGGAGCCTACGCGGTAATGACTCCCTCATCGTCCTACAAACCCTCTGAGCCACCCGAATCCCCGACTCATGATTCCGACTCCGACCTCGACCTTGACATTCAAGAACTCGACCCCATCTCCGCCGAGTCAGCCCGTGGCTTCCGCGAGAATCCTTCTCCCGCCGAACATAAGACGTCGCGCATAGCTTTGAGAAACTTGCGCATGGGTGGGCTTCGCCGCGCGAAGCGAGGTGGTAATGGCGACCTAGGCGTGGAACGGGACGAAGCCGACGATTATACGCAGGCGCTGCTGGGGGACGACCAGGATGGGTCACGCTCGAGGTGGTCGCAGGGAAGTGGCGCAGAGGACGACCGACCGTTACTAGGAGATCAAGCCTCGAATAGTAGGCGGTCGTCCACGTCGCAGCGCAAGACGTCGCGCTTACGGCTGCCCAGCTTCATGTCTGGAAGTAAGAAGTCGGACTCCAAGGATGACGACGACCAAGAAGAGGATGACCCTTCAGCTTCACGGCACGTCGCCGTAGGCTCAACTCAGCCTGTCAGGTTCCCTTCTAACATCATCTCCAACGCCAAGTACACCGCCTTGACTTTCCTCCCAATCACGCTGTACAATGAATTCTCCTTCTTCTTCAACATGTACTTCTTACTCGTGGCACTATCACAGGCCATACCAGCTCTACGAATCGGTTACCTCTCAACGTACGTTGCGCCATTGGCGTTTGTGCTTTGCATCACTATGGGAAAAGAGGCATTCGACGACATCGCCAGAAGAAGAAGGGATACAGAGGCAAATTCTGAGGAATACAATATTCTCGTTTTTAGCGACCCCGGCTCTAGCCCGAGTAACCTGCGAAAACGGAGGACTCTCAAATCGGAATTGATGCGAAAGGCGCCCAAGCGGGCCAAGGGCACTCGGGATAGCCTTTCCGATATCGTGGAAGAAGATGATAATGAAGCTGCAGAGCCTTCCTCACAAGTTCAAGAAGTCAGCCGCAAGTCAAAAGACTTGAAGGTTGGGGACGTTCTGAAGCTGAGCAAGGGTCAGCGCGTGCCTGCAGATGTTGTCATCCTGAAGTGCTATACCTCGGAAACAGCCCAGTCCATCCCTACCACAACTGCAGAGTCTATCGCAGAGGAGGAGCTGTTAGACTTGGAGGATGGTGAAACAGGTGCTTCATCTAAGGGGAAGCAACTTGCAGTCGAGCCTGCCGAAGAAGAGTCTGATGGTGGCTCTAACGGAGAGACTTTCATCAGAACTGATCAGCTGGATGGAGAAACGGATTGGAAACTGAGAACTGCCTCGCCGCTCACCCAAACTTTATCAACAGAAGAATTTGTTCGTCTTCGAGTCAACGGTGGTAAGCCAGATAGGAAGGTCAATGATTTCGCTGGTACCGTCGAGCTCTTTGGCTCCAGACAAGATGCCTTGACGCATCAGGCCTCGATATCGCATGACGACGGCTCGTTACGATCTTCTGCGCTCTCAATCGATAATACAGCCTGGGCCAATACTATTATTGCCTCACAAGCTACCACACTGGCTGTGATCATCTACACCGGCCCTCAAACCCGATCTGCGCTTTCGACTGCCCCCTCTCGCTCAAAGACTGGTTTACTCGAGTACGAGATCAATTCGTTGACGAAGATTCTGTGTGCTCTGACATTAGCACTCTCGATCATCCTCGTCGCAGTCAATGGTTTTGAGAACAAGGATGGAAACGTTTGGTATATCAAGATTATGCGCTTTCTGGTGCTATTCTCAACCATTGTTCCCATCAGCCTGCGTGTAAATCTGGATATGGGTAAAAGCGCATTCTCATACTTTATCCAACATGATGCAGGCATTCCTGGTGCCGTTGTGCGTACCAGCACTATTCCCGAAGATCTGGGCCGGATCGAATACTTGCTTAGCGACAAGACCGGTACCTTGACTCAGAATGAGATGGACATGAAGAAGATCCATGTAGGTACCGTGTCCTACGCGAACGAAGCGATGGACGAGGTGTCATCATACGTTCGACAGGCGTTTTGTATCCAGCCCACTGCGGATCCAGAATCCCAGAACACGCTCATCACGCCGGCGTCGGTAGTTGCAAACTCCGCCAATGTCGGCACCACCCGCACAAGGAGAGAGATTGGCACCCGAGTTCGCGACGTGGTTCTTGCTCTAGCGCTGTGCCACAACGTCACCCCCACAGTCGATACTGAGTCTGGAGAGGAGGTGATATCGTATCAGGCTTCATCTCCCGATGAAATTGCCATTGTGAGGTGGACCGAATCCGTGGGGCTAAGGCTCGCATATCGGGACAGAAGGAGTATGGTTCTGGAGTCGACCGATAGCGGGAAGCCAATTGTTCGAGTACGCATCCTTGAGGTATTCCCCTTCACATCTGAAGGCAAGCGCATGGGCGTTGTTGTTCATTTCCACGATAATGTTCGCAATAAGAACCCTGACTTGTCGACGGGGGAGATCTGGTTCTTTCAGAAGGGTGCTGACACGGTCATGGGCTCCATTGTTGCCGCGAACGACTGGCTCGACGAGGAAACAGCCAATATGGCACGTGAGGGCCTACGAACCCTGGTCGTGGGCAGGAAGAAGCTGTCCTATCAACAGTATCTGGAATTCTCTGCTCGCCACCAGCAAGCCGCGCTCTCCATCGCTGGCCGTGACGCCGGTATGCAACGCGTGGTCTCGCAATTTCTGGAGAACGACTTGGAACTTCTTGGCGTGACTGGGGTCGAGGACAAGCTTCAGAGGGACGTCAAACCCTCTCTCGAACTCTTACGCAATGCCGGTATCAAGATTTGGATGTTGACGGGTGACAAGGTTGAGACGGCTCGATGTGTCGCCGTCAGCTCCAAGTTGGTTGCGCGTGGTCAGTACATCTATACAGTCGCCCAACTTAAGAAGAAGGATCATGCGCAGGATCACCTCGACTTTTTACGTAGCAAGACAGATGCTTGTCTGCTCATCGACGGAGAAAGTTTGGCGCTTTTTCTTACGCACTTCCGTCTCGAGTTTATCTCCATTGCAGTCACCTTACCGACCGTCGTCGCTTGTCGCTGTTCGCCTAACCAGAAAGCCGAAGTCGCCAAGCTCATCCGGGAGTACACGAAGAAGCGAGTGTGCTGTATCGGTGACGGTGGTAACGATGTCTCTATGATTCAGGCTGCGGACGTTGGTGTGGGTATCGTGGGCAAGGAAGGTCGTCAGGCTAGTCTGGCCGCAGATTTCTCGATTGAGCAGTTCTGTCACCTTGTCAAGCTTCTGGTATGGCACGGACGAAACAGTTACAAGCGGAGCGCCAAACTCGCACAATTCGTCATTCATCGTGGTCTTATCATCGCAGTCTGTCAGACCATGTATAGTATTGCACTCAACTTTGAGCCTGAGGGTCTCTACAAGGTTTGTGCTTATGTTTCTGCAAGTTGTCTTACATGTTCTCTATACTGACCTGTGATAGGACTGGCTTCTTGTGGGCTATGCCACAGTCTATACCGCCGCACCTGTTCTATCGCTCGTCTTGGACAAGGACGTCGACGA
Source organism: Coccinonectria pachysandricola (assembly GCA_003693555.1). Taxonomy (NCBI): domain Eukaryota; kingdom Fungi; phylum Ascomycota; class Sordariomycetes; order Hypocreales; family Nectriaceae; genus Coccinonectria; species Coccinonectria pachysandricola. The sequence goes on from QUZF01000019.1 coordinate 167,974, forward strand.
AAATCTCGCCAACCTGTACCCGGAGCTGTATAAGGAGCTGACTTCTGGCCGCTCACTCTCTTACCGCACCTTCTTCATCTGGGTCTTCGTGTCCATTTACCAGGGTGGCATGATTCAAGGCCTATCTCAGATCCTTACCGAAGTCGACGGCCCAAGGATGGTTGCCGTAAGCTACACCGTTCTTGTCCTCAACGAATTACTCATGGTCGCCATTGAAATCACTACGTGGCACCCTATCATGATCTTTAGCATATTGGGCACCTTTCTCATGTATATCGGGTCTATTCCTTTCCTCGGTGGCTACTTTGATCTGGGCTTTCTGATTACATGGTGAGTACTACATCATAGCTGTCCTGCTATGTAGAACCTGAACACGAACTCTGCTGACTCGGAAACAGGGGCTTCCTCTGGCGCGTGCTCGCTATCGGTGCTATCTCGCTGATTCCCCCGTACGCCGGAAAGTTGATCAGCAGGACGATGAAGCCGCCGTCTTATAGAAAAGTGCAGAGTACGTAGGTGACTTCTTTTAGTCACAACGGGCATATACTGGCGTTGGATCTTTGTCGGCCATCCAGTATAGCAGACTATAGATATATACGTAAATCTACGGTTTTCTTGAGATGACCTCTCGTCCATCTAAAATCTTGTTATGCAAGGCAATATCCGTACACCATCGTATCTTACACGCATGTGCGTCGTCGTCATAGCTTCAATACCAGCCAATCCTGCGAGAGCTGTGGTTGCTGACGTTGCAACTTTGCCGCGATGCCACCCACAGGGCCCTGGGTCTGGCAACCGCCCAGCCAGACCTTTGGACCGGCATAATGCGTAACGAAGCCATCCGGGCCGGAAACGAACCAAATGTTTTTTCCTGGTTTGGCGCCATCGCCCGGCACACACGAGCACCCAGGTCCTTCGGGCGGTGCGAACTCGGACGTTCGCTCGTGCATCTTCTGGTCGTGAAGATTGCAGCCGTTGCTCGACACTACGGCAGTCGAGGGAGCGGGTGACGAAGACGTGATCTCGCTGGTCGGTGCTGTGGTCAATACTTTCTTGATGTCTGCCTCGTGGAAGCGAGTCCCTTCTTCGTCGACAACGACTTGGATTTTTAAGCGATCACCGTACGCGGCTTTCATGTCTATCACCCGTCTTGCCACCGGACTGGGTGTCTGAACCTCCACTCCCAGCTCCGCTGGCTTCCTCGTCCCGTCCCAAATCTTCCACCACGGCGTGCTGGTCGACGGTGCAGTAGCCTGCACCTCCTCACGCTTCCGCACCGCCCACAGCAGATGGAACGTGGCGTCCTGTCGGGAATCAAGCACAGCCTTTGCAGCCTGCATACCCGGCACGATACCTGTGCCACCAGCGAGGAAAACCACGCGGGGACTGGGACGGTCACCAAGGCGCTCGGCGAGCTCGAAGCCCGTGTGAGGGCCGCGCAGCCAGACGTCGTGGCCGACTTGCCGTCGCGAGAGGTAGTTTGACATCTCACCATCGCCTACGGCGCGGATGTAGAAGTGAAGTGCGCCATCGGAGGGATCTTCGTCACGGAGAGGTGGGAGGGGAGTGTAGTGTCTGGAGATTTGGACCTCTGGCTGTTTGAACTCGACGGACCAGAGAGGATGGCGCCATTTCCCGGGAGCCGTTGAAGATGATTCGGGAGGAGGGGAGGATGGGTGAAGGTATGGGGGCGAAGTATCTGGCGTCTTGGGTACGACGGTGATGACGAAGGATGTGGGTGAGATGGCCTCGCGGTTGGTGATGGAGTAAGGGACGAAGATATGTTCGTTGAGAGTCTTGGGTCGTGGGTCCGGGGAAAAGACGTAATACCCTCCTCCGACGATGACGAGACCCGCGATAAGAACCGGTGTCGAAGCTCGTGCTCGTAGTGGCGAAGGCTCAGGTCGTCGTGAACACGGTCGATGTGAAGTTGGGAAGGAATTATAAGATGACGATGAGAACTTTCGCGTCTGGCAGATCCCACGCTGTGATGGTTCAAGCCTCGACAGGCACCGAGAGGCCAATCGAGAGCTGAGCGAGCTCATCTTTTCTCTAATGTTTTCAGTCGTGAGTTTGTGTTCGCGATGGTGTAGAAACTCCAAATCGGTGACGAGCAGATTCACTAAACTATCCCAGAAGCCGCGTGAAAGAGCGACCAGATCTAGGTCAGGGATCGGAATGGGAAGACACAGACAGGTCCCTTAATGTAGAAAGCGAAAATCAAGAAAGATTCAGAAGCCCATTTTATTCGTCTGCGGTCTAAGACGGCAACGGGGGTTTGAGGCGCGAAAGAAGCCGAGATGGAGATCGCGAAGTCACGTGCAGGGGGGCCGATGTCATCGTGGGAAAGCCGACGAATACCATATCTTAATAGTACCGTTCTAAACCTCTTGTTTTGTTTGGTGTATGACATTGTGTCTTGGATATTCTTCCCAGCCGATACTTTATAGGCCCGTTGGTTCAAACGTGCTCGTCTACTTGTACGTCTCGCCTCAGGGGTATCGTCTATCCTACATTACAATAATACATAACACTTCTCTATATCCTCAACATCTTTCTCTGAGAGTCGATTCCCCCTCTAAACATATCTGCCACAACCCTCCCTCCTAGGATTGTTTCCTTTATGATTCCCTCCACATGCCGCGGCTCAACCCTGCCATACCAGATTCCGTGTCCAGCCAGCGGATGCTCCTTGCCTTCTATCTGTAAACCAGGCGGCAAGTATATAATCACGTTGCCAGCAAATTTGTGTCCTCCAATGTGACTTATGCGCCCGACCCGCGCGCCAATCTTCTCCTCTCCCGAATCGCCCTCTATCCGCAAGGCATCCTTCACGCCAACTTCCACAGGACCTTGCAGGACCTCCACACCCATACCGCGAAGCTTCTCCTCAAACTCATCTTGTAGAACGGGCGCCATGATTCCACACCGCGCATCTCTTCCTCCGTGCCCGCAGATCAGCACCAGCACATCCTCGACGTCCTGCACAAGAGGTAGATAGCCCTGGTATGCCTCCTTTCGCGTTAGGCGGTCACGATGTACGGGTGAAAGACCCTCGTGCATTGGGTGGAGCTTCTTCGGGAGCAGAAAGCCCTTGGCAAGGGCCTGGACGCTGTCGAAGGATACGCGTGGGAGGAAGGGGACGTATTTGAAGCTGGGGAGGAGGTAGGCAGACGTGGACTGAAGTTCGACGCGTGGCGGTATCGAGCCCGGGAACGACGAGTTGAGGACCGAGACGTTGTGGAAAGGCTTGCAGATCATCGTAAGCATTCACTTCCATCGCACGGATAAGGGTAGAATTAGCCGACTACTCACATCGCTATACTCCCCTCCCCTCCCAAACAACTCCTTCAGATCCGCCGCCAGGTTATCGCCCCCGTTCTCCTCCTCTATCCTCGAAGGCCAATCCTCCCTCCCCGTACACACGAGCACATGCTCCGCGTACCCCGCGATAGCAGCCTTCAACGGACCCTCGCGATCGAGCGGCAGGTCCTCCGGGATGGACGGCATATCGGCGCACCCGCACGTTGGCTCGGGACATGTCGCTACGGTATCGAACGGCGGGAGAGGCGGTTCCCGGTGCGCGTTTCGGGGCTTATGCGCGTGCGAAGTGAAGCGGACACGGGCGAGCTCTGATGTGTCGGCCGAGGTACCGCAAGGAGCCTTGGCTGTGCTGCGACGAGTTGTGAGCGCAACGCACCGTCGCGCGAGGCTCAGCGTTGGTCTCGAAGACATGGTAGCAGTGGCAGCGACAGATGGAGATGATGTGCGGGTATCGAAGATGCGGTCTCTTACATCTTAGCCCACCCAGATAGATAGTCTGGTCGGAGATAATGACGGCATGACAGAATTCACCCGAACCCTGGCCCGGGACAACATTAGTGGCCGGTTGGTTCTTCCGAGAAGTTGGCTTCCACGTCGGCCCACCCCCACTTTCCGGGGACGAGACCGGGGCCGTTGATGTGACCCCCGGCGAGAGTGCGGGACCGAATCAGCGTGCTGATATTGTTAACAACCTTCGGTTTGTTTCGGTCTTCCTGAAGATGTTACACCGATGGTTTCATTCCGTATTCGCTATCGATTTCTAGACTTCTAGACTTCTAGGCTAGGCTAAACTACAAGACCACGAGCATGCTCGTGCATGACTTTGCGCTAATTTCTATCGTTGTCCATGCTGTACCGGGGAAGATGAGAAGAAGGGTATGTTACAACCAGTACATCAACACGTATTCCAATGTTGTGTGCTTCACATCCACCTCGTCAACAATCGTACCATCATAGGTCAGAATGGTGCTTCCTGTCGCAGTAACCGGGGGCCTTGGGTTCGGGAGATGCCCAGCTCATCACGGTGAGACCAGTCGCGTAAGCCATGGCAATGAAGCCAAAGATACAGAGGAGAATATCGCAAATCTTCCGGAACTTGGTGCGCGAGATAGCACGGTAGTGCAGAAGGGGCTATGCATGTCAGCTTGTGCTCGAAAACTAATCTTGTGCTGGTCTGTATCACTTACGGGATAGATGAAGACCAGAGGAATGCAGGCGAAGTTGCCCACGAGTGCAACAAATTTGTCGAGATGGTCCTTGCCGGCCCAGGCGATCGCCATACAAAGCACCACAACAAAGAAACGGAAGATGTTCTTCTGCCACTTGATGTAGGGGTTGTACTTGCCGCTGCGCGTGAAGAGTTCCGTCTCAGAAATACGTATGGCTGGGAAGATTTGCAGGGGCGTAGAGAGCAGGATTGCGATCGAGTAGAGCAGTTGAACAGCGTTGACCAGCTTGTTGTCCTGGGGCAGGTTGAGCAGGACGACCGTCTCAGTGTGAGAGCCGTAAGCGGCATAGGAAACGGCGCCCATGACGGTGAAGAGCACAGTGATGATGACCATGACGATGAACAAGACTCGGGGGAATTTCTTGGGTTCTCTCATCGATTCCTGAACTGGGATGATCAACCCAATGCCCTCAAAGGTGAAGATGGCAGTTCCGATGAATAGCGTCCAGTCGTTCTTGTTGACTAAGATGATATCTGCGAGGCCCTCTCTGTAGAGCGTCAAAATATCGTAGTAGAAAAGATAGGCAAGACCGATGAGTATGAAAGCATCGGCAATCAACGCCGTAAACGCAAGCTTTCCAATATCTCTCAAGAGCGAAAATGGCAAGAAGATGGCCATTTGCATGAGAATTAGCCAGGAAACACTTATGGAAGTCTTGCAATTGGACACCGCGTGGATGAAGGCTTGAAGATTCTTGGCAGTGAAGACAGTGTAGGCTGCAACAAATCCGATCTGGCTCAGGACAATGGACGCAAGGATGATGGTACGCAACCATTTGCCGTAGAGTGCGCCACCCAGATCGCCAAACGAGCCGCCAACCTTCAGCTGCGTCTGGACGAGCAAGACAAAGCAGTAATAGCTCAGTGCAGCCACGCCCAAGAGAACGATGTTACTCAGGAGCATGCCTCCACTAAGGTAAGCACGGGGCAGGAAGAGAACACCGGTGCCCACGAACGACTTCAGAAGCAACAGAGCGGCGTTCAATGGACTGTTGTTTCCACTGCCACCACGCACTTTTCGCTTGCGTCTTCGCCGAGAAGGGGTCAATAGGGCGCTGTCTTCCAAGGGCTCTCGCTCATCTTCGGAGGTATAGTCGTCGGTATCCTCCCCACTTGAGAAGTATTCGTTCGGTCTCAGATTCTCGTCATCCTCTTCTAATTCTTCGCCTGCAAAGTGTCCATAGATAGACAAGAACTCCATAAAGCTTGAAGTAAAGAGCCTCTGTCTGGAACCTGAAGGTGATGCCAATCCTTCCTCGGCATCCTCTCCGTGACCATTAGGACTCCGAGCGTTGCGACGGAGGTGATTCCTTCGGAAACCGCCAGGTACCTTTATCGAGTTGATGTCCAAGAAATCATCCTCAGGTTCCGGCCTACCAAGGTCGAAGCTCTTGCTGCGCTGCATCCTGGCTCTGGCCTCGGCCTGCTCGGTCCATCTGTAGATGCCTCGAGTTACATCGCCGCCCTGAAGCTGCAGACTCGAGAACTCGTCCTTGTTCAGGCCCGTCCCCCCAATCTCAGCAGGTTGCTTGCCCTTGAAGGGGCCCTGCATCGATGAATCTTCAGAAGTTGTGTTCTCGTTCTCGGATGGCTGCACGAGATGACGTTTGATAATCTCAGGGTCTTCGTATGGCGCACTAGTTCCGAGCGCAAGCCGCGTCCTCGAATCGAAGGAGCCATAGTTTGTGGGAGGTCCTGAGCTTCGATTACCAAGCCCAGGAGACTGCGACCGAAGTGGAGGGGTGCCCATACGAGGCGGTGTCTGTCCCAGCGAGTCGGATAACGCCGCAGCAAGTGCTGATACACCAGGTCCTTGTACACTGGTCCCAGGCCCCGGTAGTAGAGGCGCAAACTCGCTCGGAACCTCGGGCATACCACGAGAGCCTGGTTGAGGAGACGATCCTCGCGGAGGGGTGCCAAATTGATGGGATGGGACGGGAGAAGCGAGGCGCGCTGTCAGGCCTGCTCGCGGTATGGACGCAGAATAGGCTCGGTCGTGAGTAGAGCCTGGCGAGCTCGAAATGGGAGCCTGGTCCGGCGTTTTCCTCGACGGAGATGCCATGATGATTATGATTAAGGCCGAATCAACCTTATCGCATCACCTCGTGGGCGTAGTGGTTGAGCTGTGTATCCCCGACAGCCGAAATCGTTACAGAACAGGCAACGTTGGCAGAGAACGAGCCGAGGAAGAAAGAAGCCTGAATAGAGTGCTGATACAAATATCCGAGGTTGAGCTAAGATGACCGAATCCTATGCTATCAAGACGGCGTAGCTAGGAAGCCGTTGCAGAATAATGTCGAGATAAAGTCGAGATAAAGGCTGCTCGTCCTAGAGTAGAGTAGACCAGTCTAATCTTGTCTAGTCTAGTGACGGAAGAAAGTCGGAGGGACGGACCCGTGACGGGCCAAAAACCAACCCCCCAAAAACGCAGGGATACGTTTTGAAGCCTTCCCCAGTCTCTCACATTCTCATTCGCTGCTCGTACCAGAGGTTAAAGCCTGTAAGGTTAGGCTCGGTGGTGCTTGCCCAAACAGCGCCCTGAAGCTTGGGGGACGTACCCACTGGAAATCCCCCACCGATAACCAAACATGCAACTTGACATGCCTCTTTCAACAACAACATGGCGTTAAGGAAAGTCCGACGATACATCCCCAGGACGGTTCGGCCATTCGCGATGACAAATGTACGGTACAGATCAAGCCGATAAGGGTAACTCCTACTGCCATCATTTGTCAGAGCTCGGGTAGCATGATGCGACAGCGTGCAATATATCACCAGCTTTAGGCAGGCAAACGCCGTCGATCAGCAATGATGCCCCCCCCCCCAACGTACAGACTATGTACCTACCTATCTAGGAAAGGAGCTTAGAGCAACACCAAGAGAGTTCTGTGTCCAGATAAGCCTTATCTTTTCAGAATCACCATGTTACGGCATCTCCAGATTGACAGCAGCTGACATACCCTCTGTCTCGGAAGGAAGAGCTTATCTATCGGCTGATGTGCCCCAGCTGATGAGCGGTGGAATGAATAGTCGACGACAAGTCATAGCAGATCACAATTCAGGACGTAGTTTGATTTCCACCACATGGTCCCTGTCTTGCTCTGTTCTCCACAACCTGTCGAGGCAAAGACGTCATTTGGCAGCACGTTTTACAGCGTGAACAAAACATCTCCACACATTTTTTGACAAGCCTAGCAGAACACAGCTTGAATTAACCACGACCCAGTCCTAAACCAAACGTTCGAACTTCGCCTTATAAACCTTGAATTTAGGTCTACAATGGCTTTGGCCAGGGGAGAGTCGACGTCGAGGTCTGATAACGTAGGCTGACTCGCATGTTTCACGTCACAGATGCCAACGTTGGTTGACTGGCACGATGGCATCCCCGCCTCATCGCCCTCTAGCGCGAACGGATCTCCAACGGACCCTTGAGACGATGCTCACCGTTGCCTTTTAGGCGTGCAGGGTCCTTCTGCGAGCAACCTCTTGGCGAACTCAGCGCCCCTGAGGGTGAGCTGCTAGACTCAATCTCGGGGAGTCTTGGTGACAAGGTGTGGGCCACCTCCTCAGATCAACCACCACTTTGCCCGTTGAATCTCATCCAAGCTCGCACCATCAGCCCCATCAACCGAGTTTACCGCATTAACGCGGTTCGCGCGCCGTCTAGAGGTGGACATGTCCTACCTTGCAAAGCCTTGGATTGGAAACGTCTTGTCCTACCCAACAAGGTGAGGCGACATGCCATGGATCACTGGACGGCCATTTCTTGACCTGTTGTCTCTGACATCTGCCACTTAGTATTTCGGTAGTTCGGCTTCTTCCTCTTCTTCTTCTTCTTCTTCTCTCATATCATTGAAGAGTTCATCAAGGCTTCACTTTTGCTCTGCCAACTATGTGACGAGACAACTGTCCGCCATGAGGAACCGTAGTACTTTTACCTCAGTCTCTAGGGATGTGCGCTCTCAGGTCGCCAATGACCCTGGAAGCAGTACGGGCGATGGACGCCCTGCTGCTACGACAATCGAGCCAAGTCGTCCCAAACTCGGCACAGCTTCCGGCGCCTATATCCCCGTCGTCTTGAATATCATGAGCATCCTGATGTTCTTGCGTTTCGGTCTCATACTCGGAAAGGTCGGCTTCTTAGGCATATTAAGTCAGCTAAATCTTGCCTTTGCCACCTCTCCTGTTCATGCGGCTAAACGTTTGCAGGCCTTCTCTTTACAGCGTACTGTATCGATTTTCTCACGACTCTCTCCTTATCCGCCATTGCTTCCAACGGCGAGGTTAAAGGCGGTGGCGCTTACTATCTCATCTCACGATCACTTGGTCCCGAATTTGGTGGCTCTATTGGTATTCTATTCTATGTTGCCCAAGTCTTGAACGCAGCTATGAACGTTGTTGGTCTTATAGACTGCATCCGGCTCAATATGGGGACTGCTTTCCCAGAGGGATTCTGGTATGGATATTGCTTACAGACTGCTGTCCTAATGTTTTGCACCTGCCTGTGCCTCCTAGGATCAGCCACCTTCTCCCGGGCTTCCAATGCCTTGCTCGCTATTCTGAGCATTGCCATCTTAAGCATCCCGATCTCGGCTATATTCAAGGCTCCTTTTCGGGATGAGGCTCTTCAGATTCATTTCACTGGACCGGATCTTGGTACCCTGGTTGGCAATTTCCTACCGCGTGCTTCTAATCCCCATTATAAGGGTCTTGAAACGTTTCGTGACCTTTTTGGCGTCCTGTTCCCGTAGGCTCGCACCTCACAACCTGCAGAATTTCCTGAACTGACTGGGCACAGAGCGACATCGGGAATCTTTGCTGGCGCGTCTATGTCTGGAGACTTGAAAGATCCTAGCAGAGCTATACCGACGGGCACTCTATGGGCCATGCTCACAACCTTCATCGCCTATTTCATCGTGGTCCTTTCCTTGGCAGCGAGTACTACTCATGATTCCTTCATGGCGAACCCCAATGTCATCTCTCACATTAACCTATCTCAATCCGTTGTCCTAGCTGGCGAATGTGCTGTAACCTTCTTCTCTGCCCTCATGGGTCTAATTGGTGCCGCCAAGCTGTTTCAAGCATTCGCCAGAGACAAGTTACTCCCTGGCCTGGTCATCTTTGGGAGAGGCACGAAGCTGGGCGATGAACCTATCTTTGCTCTGTTACTGACGTACGCAATCGCTCAAATAGCCATGCTTGCAGATCTTAATCAGATTGCTACATTCATTTCGTTGGGCTATCAGATGACATTCCTGGTCATGAACCTCGCCTGTTTCTTACTCAAGATCGGGTCGGCTCCCAACTTTCGGCCAAGCTTCAAGTACTTCACCTGGCAGACAGCATGCCTTGCTGGTCTTCTTTCTGCGGCTGCCATGTTCTTTGTCGAAGAAACTTACGCAGTCATATCCATCACCGTGTTTTTATTGTTATTCTTGCTCATCCACTATCTGAGTCCTCCAAAGCACTGGGGTGACGTCTCGCAGAACCTCATCTATCATCAAGTGAGAAAGTATCTCTTGCGGCTGAAGCCGGAGCACATTAAGTTTTGGCGTCCGCAGATCATTCTACTCGTCAACGACCCTCGACATCAAACACGACTGATACAGTTTTGTAACGCTTTAAAAAAGGGATCATTGTACATTCTTGGTCACGTCATTGTTACCAACGACTTCAATTCGGGTGTCCACGAGGCAAAGCTTCAGCAGCAAGCGTGGACTAAGTACATCTCGGAGTTCTCCCGTATCAAAGCCTTCGTACAGCTGATCATGTCACCAACCATCAATTGGGGCATCCGAAACTTAATACTCTCCGCTGGCCTTGGCGGCATGCGTCCAAACATTGCTGTTCTTGGATTCTACAATATGGAAGAACTTCGCAGATCTAACTCCAAGATACGCGTACCTGACATCCCCTCTTCTCCGACGACACAGATGAAGCGGCCGATAAGAAAGCGGCGGGGTGACACGTCTGCTCGACTGATGGAAGGCTTCCTACCGACGGACCTGATTCGCACCGAAGCCATGATGTCACCAACGCAATACTTGACCATGCTTGAGGACCTCGCTTTAAGCTACCGACTAAACGTCGCGGTGGGATACGGGTTTGATAAATTGGAGACACCAAGCAAAGACGGATCAAACGCAAAGAAGTATGTCGACCTATGGCCAATCCAGATATCGGCCGAAGTTACGACGGGCGATAAGAACATGTTAACAACCAACTTCGATACATGTAAGTGGTGGCGATTCCAGTGATCTTGAACCTTGCTGACCAAGGAAAGATACCCTGATATTGCAATTAGGACATATCCTCCACAGCAGCGAAGCTTGGAAACGAGCTTACTCTTTCAGAGTCATGGTTTTCGTCGAGTACCAGCATGAGGTAGAAGAAGAATACGCCAGAGTCAAGGCGCTGCTTGACAAGCTCAGAATTGATGCCGTGGTAAGGGTGTTTTGCTTAGACTCAGGTATCCTAAACACTTACGAGCTGGTGATTCGTGGTGTCAGCCACGACATTGACTGGGAAATCATCACCAACGATACGCTTCGGGCTGAGGAATGGTGGGATGAATTGCAGATGCTCCGGGGCCGGGCTGATATGATGACGCTCGAGGAGGAAGCCAAGCATGTGGCACATGTCGTCGACGGTACATCTGGACGACCAGGGGTCTACAACCCGCACGAACCCTACAAGGATCGCCGGCCTAGCAAGGTAGAGATTCCGGACATGTCAAAGCGGCCCGCGATCCACGCGCTATCCAAGTTGGGGATTAATATGGGGATCCATACGAGCTATCTTCAGAACGACGTATTTCAGCATGCTTCCGATTCTGAATCCGATGGCGAATTAGTTTCCCCTTTAGAGTCGGATGAGGAGAGGGGTTACAGCTCTCGAAGACCCTTGGTTGAGGATGAAGAAGAGTCGGTTGATTCGACCAAGCAGCCGCTTCTAGCTAAGGACCGTCTCAACTTTAAAGATACGTCTGATGGATGCGCTGCAGCGTCTCCCGGAAACCCTTATCGAGGGAGTCGAACTCCGAAAGGGGGCGGAAGCCAGGCTGAAGTGTCGTACGGGACGATCGCGACTGAAGAGGAAGTGTTAGAGCATCGGAACTTGTCAGAACTGACAGAAGACGACTCGAAGGCCCACCCCGAAGGGGAAAGGAGGAATAAGACTGCTAACCGGATTCTTGGCTCGTCTTCGTCTTTGAGTTTGCTTGAGATTGGGAGTTCTGCTTCTGATGCCGCCACACCTGACTCCTATTCTCATTCAACAAATATGGCTAGAGAGCCAACGGATGAGACGCTCAGACCCCGCCACAAGAACAAGCTCGATGGATCGAAGCCAAGCCGCCCAACTCTATCTAAACAATCGTCTACCGTGGTGTTTTCGAGTAGACCTATTCCAGAGACGGGGATCGTGACAGAGGGAGATGGCTCAAAGATAGGCTTTGTTTCTTCCGAAGCCACCCAGGCGTTACCCGAAGCGGATCGCCGGACGCCCTCACAGCAATTGCCAATCGGGCAATCGACCAGTCAGCCTCTTCCAAAAGAAGATGTCGTTGACGATCAGGAACTGCTTGATGCTGCCACTATGGCCGAGCAATCTGCATCGGCACAGTATGCTCAGGCTGCACCACAGGTTACGCATTATTCGAGGGAAGACCCACAGTCGTCAAACGAGGATGCAGGAACTAACGTGCCCGAAATGCTGGGGCGTTGCAAGCTCGATGCACGATTAGCGAGGGAGAACGCGCCACTCTCGCCACGCACGCTACAGGCTGTTGGGCTTTCTTTTAATGAGTTGCCCAGTCGAGCACAGCATCTGATACTTAACGAGCTCATGCGCCAGCATTCGAAGGATACAGCTGTAATATTGACCACGTTACCGATTCCGTCTGAAGGTACTAGTCTGAAAGAGAAGGCTACGGTGCAGTATCTATCCGATGTGGAGGTTCTGTGTAATCAGCTACCGCCGGCCTTGATGATACTAAGCAATAGCATGACGGTGACAGTCAGCCTCTAGATTCACGAGAGGAGAAATCTCGAGGAGGGGGCCGCAAGATTGGCACCGAAAGTTACACCACGGTACACACAAGGTGCCAAGGGAAGGTTTGCGAGTTGGCGGCTCGATAGGGAATACAGATCGGATTTGGTTAGAGGCAGATCAAGCCCAGGCTTGCAACATACGAAAAGCCAAGGGTAGTCTAGAACGAACCTTGATGGGGGAGTTGGAGATCTATCTTGTTTCAGATTTCATCGACGGACAGGACATTTCAACAGTGACGATGGCCATGACAACTATCATGGCAATAATGTCACAGTAAACTTTTACAACGGATTCTTCATGGCTCACTTGGCGACAATACCACCATCTCGTTGGTTGGCCATCGCATTCTAGCGCGGTCTCATAGTCCCGACCCGGCTCGACAATGAACCACCAGAGAGCCACATTCCACACCCGAGACATCACCTCCAACATTACACTTTCAGCTAGACACAGCTAGACACAGCTAGACACAGCTAGACACAGCTAGACACAGCTAGACACAGCTAGACACAGCTAGACCTGGCTCCTGCATCCGCAAACGACCACGCACAAACCCACGCGGGACCGAAGAGCATGGTCTAGTCTCTCCACGACGCAGTGCTCTCCCACCATACTTCTCCAGAGGACCCGGTAAGGCCGAGCCGCCACGAGATGGGCCAGTTACTTAATGTTTAACTTACACGTTTGTACGATGCAGTAAGGTTCTGGGGTGACAGCTTGGCGAACCTTAAGTAGGGATCTGTTCCCGGCCAAGTACGAGCTGGGGGGGCGCTCAAGTGATATCTGGAGGCGTTATCTTCCGTAAGCTGTCCGCTTGCAGCCATACCCTTAATTAGAACGTGTCGCCTTGCATTGCGAGGAGAGACAGATCCACGATTATGAGTCAAGTCAAACATCCAATAACCAACAAGTCCACGAGGCGAAGAAGTGATGTTTATTCCAGCTGGACGGAACAGATCAACCCCAAGAAGAAGATGAAATTCAGGATGTTTGGCAGGCGTACACCCGAGCCTACGGAGGGGCAGCAGCAGCAGCAGCAGCAGCAATGTCAGCGACATCAACCCATCAGAGACTTACCGATCATACTTCTATCTGACAGCTCGTCGTCCATCAGTGGGACGCCATCGATGAGTCGAACGTCGTCCGAGAAGGCCTCAAGCCCTGAGGAATGCGGCATATCTCTCAACGGTTCGGATCTAGCAGCTCCCGCTGCACAACCTCGGTCCGTTTGGGAATCCGACGATGAGGATAGCGACATGGATAGCAAGGAAGGCGAACCATGGTACCTTGGTCGAGCCGTCAAGAAGGACTCACCTGTTCGAGCGAGTCGACATGGAACACCGCCTCCCGATACCAATCTGAAGATTCGCAACTACTCAATCGGCGGTTACTCGCCGCAGCCGCTCATCGAGGAAGCAACCCAAGTGACGTTTGCGAAAGTCTCAGTCGAGGATGTCAAGAAGAAGATGAGCTGCGCTTCGTTGAGAGGCCACGCCAATTCTCAAAACGCGACAAGGAAGAATAGTGCCGTCGACATGAACAAGCACACGCACGGTCATCGGTCAGGATGGCAATGGGGAGACCCGGCAGCGATCAACAAGGACAAACCAGCGATGGCACGAAGACAATCAAAGGAAGGAGACGCACTCAGTTCTCATCCCGTGCAACTACACGTCCGCGGGGATAGTGCATCGGATCTTCTATGTCGACAATGTCACGCTGGCGTCGCAGAGCGATGGGGCATATGCCAGGGCTGTGAAGACGGTTCAATACCCATCAGCCCAGGCTACGAGACTGCTAAGAAGAAGGAGATGACATGCTCTCCTCATTCCCAGGCATCTCCTATGCACTCAAGCACTCATCAGGGCAATTCTCGAAAACAGGCGCGACCTCCACCCCTCAATCGCTTCACGTTCAGCAAGCCGTATCGCCACTACCACACTTACTCCACCACCTCAGACCAAGATTCAAGTCTCGGCTCGGAGCCGGCATCCCCTACGCGGACGGTCGGTACAGTCGGTACGGGCCCGTCGCAACCGCAGACTCCCCTGTCCGCCCTCTCCACGCCAGAAGTATACAGGCGCTTCCAGAGGGACATGAACAACGCCCTTGGCGGGTGCGTATCTCCCGGTTCTGGGCCGCACAGCGGCAGCAGCATGTGCAAGGATGACTGGGCGGAGTACTACTTCGACACGGTCAACGCGTCCGGGGGCCAGTCCCAGACGAGTTCTGCCGTGCAGCCTCTCGGATGCGGCCAGCAGTACGGTGATGCAAGTGCGGTGTTCAGGGGAGGGCTGCGGACTGCCTCGGCGGTGAGTCGGCAGGTGAATAGTTACATGACGCGTGAGCTGAGCTTGGACGAGTATGATGATGCATTTGTAAGTACGGAAGTCCCTGGAGGATGGATTTGAAACGCCCCCTACATATTCGGGCAGCGGACATAATTGTACAGATCAGATTGTGTTATAATATATAGTGTATGATGTTTCATGTTATATATATATCTATACCAACTGGGTAAATATGTACATTTATAGTGCCTCCCTTTTTTAAGTCTTTCTTTCCTCTTCGAATTCCTCGCTGTATCATCTACCACTGTCTATCGTAAAACCGAGATCTACTTTGGTCTGGCTTCTTCCACATCCCATCAGCATCTATAGAATCCTCGTAACAGTCAAGTCACTAGCCTCCCCGCCCTCTACATCCACGAACCCTCCCTTCTCAAGCTTCTGTTTCCACTTGCCGCTCTCGTACCGTGCCAGAATCACCGTCATGCGAAGAGTCGTGTCGTTGCTAGAATCGTGCTCCTTCGTAGCCGCCGCGACTGGTGTAAAGATCCACCGACCAAAGGCCCAGTTGAGGATGTAACGGCCGCTGCTGTTGGGCTTCGGCTTGGGGACGTCGGCGTCTGAGTTGGCAGGTGTTTGCGAGAGGGTGATGAGGGCCTTGATGCGGTAGACTTCATCCTTGGGAGCGACTGTGAGGAGTTTGAGGAGCTTTTCTGTTGAGACTGCAGCGCCGGGTCCACCCTTGAGCTCGACGGAAAGAACCTCGACTTCTCCTTGGTGACCCCCATTTCCGTTACTGTGGTCGTGGTCATGGCTATGACCGTTGTGGCCATCGTGGCCGTTGGTCTTCGGCTCACCGTCCACATCGGCCTCGGTCAGTTCTGTCGCGAGACCGCCGTCAACGCCAAAGACGACATCCTTCGATACCCAGCCCTTGTTACTCTTAACCTTGGCGACATCCACCTCAAGATCACCTACTCGGTCTAGACACTCCTCATAACGCATCTCGCCAGCAGTCTCCCACTTATTGAACACGAGCAAGTCTGTATACCGAGCCTGGATGCGCGCCGTATAGCTCGTATCCTCGTAACCCTTCCAATTCTCGACGTCTATCACGCTGATGACGCCATCGAGCATGTACCTCCCCGACTCGCGCGCGAGTCTGTTGACCTCGAGGGCCAGAGTTGCGGGGAACGCGGAGCCACTCGTCTCGACGACGATGCGATCGGGGGTAACCGTCTTCTCAAGTTCCTCGAGCGCGGGGCCCAGCTGGCCGACGAGGTTGCAGCAGATGCATCCATTCAGCAGCTCCTGGACGCCCGAGATGGCTGAGCTGGAGGCTAGTTGCGAGTCGACTGCTAGATCGCCGAATTCGTTCTTTAGGAGGGCGAGTTTGTAATCTGGGTGTTGCTCGCGCAGTTGAGGGATAAGGTTGAGGATGAGCGTCGTCTTTCCTGAGCCGAGGAAGCCCGTGATGATGGTGATCGGAATCGGCGCCATACTGGCTGGAGTCGCGAGGCTTTTATGGAGGGTTCGTGGTAAAGCAGGAGAGGCTGTTCAATAGTTTCTCAGTATATCAAGAGAGGGAATCAGAAAGCAAAAAAAAAGAGAATATGTTGAGAGGCTTGTCGGCAGTTCATCACCAAACTTGTCAGCCCACACTAGACTACGAGGGATAGGATGGAGGGGTGGTGGGGTCGATAACGTTGATTCTTATCGGCTTATCGGCTTATCGGCTGTAGCGGAGGAGCGCGGCTTGACGTCACGATCTGTTTGAAACCCAAAGTCGCACTCATTGCATTGCGTAAGGCAACATGCCAAGAAGAGGTGTGCACAGTAAACCAAGTTATCGAGAAAAGCAGCCACAAGACAGATAAATCCCCTGGCCCCCCTCTCGTCAAGTTCAGGTAAGAGAAAGCTCTGCATTACGTATACAGTACGCTTCAGAACGTGAATCCATCAACATGGCCAACGACGCATCCTCATCGAACCAGGAAGAGACGCCTATCCAGCAGCAGCCCTTCAAGACGCAGCTGGACAAGGCGGCAGATGACACCCGGGTAAAGTCCCGACCTAAGCCGCCGCCAAACCCGATTGTGGAAAAGAGTGAATGACCCCTGAACCCTTTGATCATCTTGAGCACATAGGACCGCGAGCTGATGGCTGCCGTCTGCGCGCCGAATAGTCACCGAATACGTCCCCGCCGTCGCTAAGATCCTACCAGGGCAGAAGAAGGAGCCCGAGGAACCGGCTATCCCCAAGGTCCCGGGACCTCCAGAGAGACCTCACCACGACGATAAGATTGAGGACTTTATGAGAGATGTGCACAGAAGCAGGGGTCAGGATGGAAATGCCCAATACTAAGACGTGGACGCGAGATTGAGCGTTGTCTTCTTTTAGTCGAGTTTAAGCTGCAGCGGGCATGATATCATGCTCGGCGGGAATTCGGGAATAGTAACAGCTGTCGTTAATTCTATTGTCAACTTTCCTAACTTATAAATTATGTCCGGACGTACTCCTCGCAACAGTATCATTGTCTATCTAATCCTTGGCTGCATCAGCAATGATGCCTCGGTAGACGACTGGCGTTTAACTTGTCAGGTCAATATGCTGTTATGCTCAGACTGATACAGAATGTAGCCAACCGGGATTTAAACAGTCCAACATGCGGTCCATCTTGAAATCTGCAACCGAACATTCCCATTTATGTACAACATATGTGTGATTGTCGACTTGCCTGGATACGTGGCCAATGGCCGACCGTTGGAGCGACGCGGAACAAACAAGCGTATTAACGAAGACATTGACTGAAAAGGATAGCTCATGGCCGTTCTCTACCAATGCTTAAGGATGCAATTGCTTCCGATAAAGCACCATGTCGCATGAGTGCCCAGGACGATGAACGGCATGATCCAGTTTGTAATTCACTCAGCAGGAATGTCACGAAAAAATTGCTCGGCGCTCCATGCATCAGCAAGAAGCTCCTCTCCATGCATCAGCAAGAAGCTCCTCTCCATCCAACAATGAACTCTCTACGGGAGCAAATCTCCTCTGCTGCAAACAGCCAATTCACTATATGCATATTTGCATGATGGGATGTCCCCCCTTCTTGGCATTGACCGTCGTGGGCAAAAGCGTTGCAAGCAACGTATCAGACGGGAAATTTCCTATATCCAGGGGTTTTTTTATACTGAGCATTTCCCACGAGGGGAAAGGCAACGCAACACCGTGGGAGTTTAACGCGCACGAGGCGGTCAAGGGTGAGGGTCGTGGCAGCTCAGATGCTTTTTGATAAAGAAGAAAGGAGAAAAGAAGAATCTAAATTTCGACGAAGAAGTTGAGTTGATAAAGCAGATGACCTGATCACGCTAGTCCTCTTTCGGTGTGATTATGTAAGGGTTAATAGTGCTAGCAGCCCTAGTGCCCCAGTCACCGAGACTCCCAGCCACATGAGCAACTCAGCCTCATTCTTCAAGAGACAATCAACAGTTCTTGTAAGTAGATACTTTCATCCAACAGACTAGAATGTTGTTCCTCTTCATAAGGACATACATCCAGTTTAGCAGAAAGGTCCCCCTGAATGAATGCCAGAAGCTTGATAGACAGGAAGCAGACAATTAACAATCACGATGGATCCAATGTTCTATCTATGGAAAATATAGTACAGTAGTAGTTGACAAAAGGGCAACCAAGCATTCCTCTATGCCCTGGCGAATCCTTTCCCAATCAGCTCGCTACCAACTTCAGTAATCAACTTCTCCTCAGGAAAAGCATCATTTTTCGCAACAACACTCCCCTCAGCATCAAGTGCCCTCAACAGACCAGCCAAGTCTCCGTCCAGCGGAGCGTGGTGGATGAGGTGACCCAGCGCCAACAGCATGCCGTGCAATGCTTCGGCTGATTTTTGCTCCTGACTGATGGCCTCGACAACGGATGCTGCCAGCTCAACTTCGTCACTTTCTGATAGTACATGCTGTGAGGTCTGTTGTCGTGCTCTCCCATTGGCCAATGATAGGTTGAACAGCAGGGAAGATGCTGCTACCCTGACGTTGTTATGGCTGTCGTCGAGGAAGCTGGATGAGATTAGTTGGGTTATCGATGCTCGCAATTCATCGTGCCGTAGTATTTCTTCCGGAAATAGTGGTGTAGAGAATAAGTTGCATGCCAGCTGTAAAGTGACGAGCCGTAGAGCATATGGGCATTCGGCTTGCTTGTTGACGTAGTCCAGGACGCTGCGTACTGTTTGCGTATCATTCTCCTCGGCGAAGTATCCGCTCACCCGTGGGTCAGAAAGAGCACATCGGAATAGGTCGACAATCGTGAAGAGGACGTCCTTTGGAAGTGACGCTACCGAGTCCTGTACTAAATTTGAAAGATGATCCATTCTTGGCAAGATGGCACTCTGCATCCCATCCTTCTCGCGGTCCTTCAAATACTGCGTGAGCGATAGCGCTTCTGGTTTCTTCGCAACCCCTTCGCCCATCTTTGCCGCCAACTTATCCAGGGGTGGGACTCTAAAGTATAGCACGGGTTTCGCGCTCGGGTTGGCAAAGTTTGGAAGGCGAAGACTGTCGTGCGGGTGTGGCGGATGGGCCATCTGCACCAGAAGGCGAACATTACTGCGTAACGCCGTCGGGTCCGCGCCAGACCAGCAGTTCTCTTGTTCGCCTCTTAAAAATGTGATGAGCGTCGGTGTAGCCCGTACTCCATATTGAGCGGCAATGGAATGAACTTGAGGCTGCGATATGTCCACCTTTAAAAGGGTAACCTTGTCCCCAAATTCCTCTGCTAGCTCATTATATACGGGATAGAGTACTTTGCACGGTGGACATGTTGCGGACGTGAAGAACACAACAGCGCAAGAAGCCTTTGCGCTATTCAACAAGCGGTCGAAGTCTGCAACACTCGCCACAACCTTCACGCCATGTTGGGGTCGAGTAGGAACAGGCTTGTTGCTGCCTTGACTTTGAGCTGTCAGAGGCTGAGAGCTTTGTTCCAGACCCAGGATGGAGCCATTTTGCCGCCGACCTACACTGACGCCCTGGGTGAGCTGTGGCACAAGCATACGGCCCATGGGAGAGTCGAGCACGGCCTGAGGCATCTTGACAATGTGTTCAGGGATACCCTTTCCAACGAGGAAATTTGAGAACGAGTCACTAAAGTTGTTGCAGTTGTGTTGAAAGAGATCGTATGCCTAACGACATCGGTTAGTTACATTTACACCTACAGCGTGGTGTTCCTGATGATAGCCCATATGTGATAGACAGCGACATGTTGAATGCTTTGAAATGGGACACGTAATCAATCGCTGAGATTTAAGACGTACCTCGAGGGTGAAGATGGGCCTTAAAGAGTCTAGATATTCGTTGATGACACCCAAGGGTAGGTTTGTCGTTCCCAGGTGTATCCGCTCCATGGGCCTGCCAAGATGCGAGGAACCGGGGGTAATAGCAATGATGGAGCCATCATAAACGTACTCTCGACCATTCAGCTCAACAGATGTATGATAAATAGCATCGAGTTGAAAGCCCAAGAGGCCGAGGGACATCTGGCGGGCCAAGCCCTGAGATAAGTCGTAGACAAGGAGGTGAACGTCCATCACTCGCGAACTTGATGAGTAGCGTGACTGCAGCGACAGCAGGGAGTAAGTGATACCGCCACCTTGTTCGTGATGATTCGTTCTAGCCCAGGAGGAGTCTGACGCGACTGATGCCTGTAGAGTTCCGACTTGCTGGTCGAGAGATGGGGTTGTGGATATCGAGGTGAGGCTTGTTGCAGGGGACTTGGGGTGAGCAAGGATGGATGCCACCACAGTTTAGACCGGAGGCAGCAGTTGGAACAGCTAACTTTAACCTTAAGGGGACCAGTGTGAGCCAAGTCGAAGGGGGCCAAGTGGAAACACTAGACAACCGTTACGAGGTGGAGATTTTTCTCCTCAACTGTAAGATGAAAATCGGATGGGAGAATAGACGAGAGTGACCTCGACTTGCACGGCGATAAGTTAGTCGTAGGTTTTGTACGGAGTATGTTGCAAGGCAGCAGAGCCCGCGTGGTACCTACTGTACATAGTACGTGGGATTAACGCTATGGCGTGCGGAAGGTTCTGGATTGGCTGAGTAATAATGCTTGGGGCTCGAGAATTAAGCTTGTTTCCAGCGACGATACGCTAAGATGCACGCCACCATTGATTGATTGGCACAGCTACGGGTCTGTC
Source organism: Coccinonectria pachysandricola (assembly GCA_003693555.1). Lineage (NCBI taxonomy): Eukaryota > Fungi > Ascomycota > Sordariomycetes > Hypocreales > Nectriaceae > Coccinonectria > Coccinonectria pachysandricola. The sequence continues at coordinate 189,080 of QUZF01000019.1, forward strand.
TACTGTAATAAGTTGACTCGTCTGCACGTAACCAGCAGGCTGCACCAAAACCAGCCAGGGTTGAGACACCGCGAGGACTGATGGACAAGCGCGACACCCGACCCAGGGTGCGTCTGACATCGATAACCTGTGCTACTTTGTCTTCGAGGATCTCTGGGAGCACGGGGTTTGGTCTTGTCTGCTCTAGCGTCCGGAGATGCCTTCGTACTAAACCATGGGTACTGCCGCTCTCCCTCCAGTAGCCCGCAGGCAGCCATTTAACAGGGACTCACAGGCACCCTTGACCTTGACCGAAGATTTTGACCAGATACTCCGTATACGAACTAGTAGCCAAGACGGGCCCAAGGATCTAGAAAACTCGAAATGGAATACCGAGTCCCCGGGATCAAATGCACTACAGAACTCGGCCGATTCCAAGTAACGGACCAAGCTCGTCTACTGTAGTTCCATCTACAGTAGACAGGCTTGAAGCGATAGCAGCAAACAAGAGAGCAGACAAGGCATGAGCTTAATGAGCAAAGGCACTTTTATAGTGGAAGAAGATCATCATGCAGAAAACCACATGTTACCTCCCATGCATACGGCAACATTATCGAACAACAGCCGCTCCAAAGAAGTGCACAGGGCGCAGGAGGCCCACGTCAACTCCTCTCCAGCAGGGGATGCCATCCTTCGATAGAATAATCCCAATCCTAAGCCATGGGGTATCTTATCAATCAGTGTTAGGTCGGGTTTTTAACTTTCCGTATAGTCCGCAGTTCCCACCACTCGATGGGGTCCGGGTCAGTAAGTCTGGGAACATGGTTTCACTCGTGTCCCGCTACTCGCAGTCTTGTTACTGGCTCAGTGTGGAATATTGCAATGGGGTACTCTGTACATTGGTTAACTTTTGACAATTTTTGCAGTTTCTCTTGGTTTTGGATCCGCAAGTTGTGACCGGATCTCTTGGCAACAATTCCTGGCGTGCTAGAGCACTTGGGGAGAAAATCCTCGTGGGAACCCCCAGTGGATGGATACATTGATCTGTGGGTAGTCGGCGTTCTTGGTAAGAACCGTATAAGTAACGCTTCATTCCCTTCCTTTGATATCGCATCAAGGTGTATTCCCTGTTGCCATTTTGTATCGAGTATATCGGTAGCAATCCCGGTCGACTTACACGATGCAAGCCCACAGTGAGCCAGAAGGCCAGGCCAAACCCGCGGCGGCCGGAATCGTCGACGAGAAACATGATTATACCGTCGACGACGTTGAAAAGCCTGCCGACATGGCCAAGCCCGATCCCAATACCGGCGGCCTCGCTGGCGTTGAGAAGATGGAGGCCTTGACCCAGGCGTGGACAATGCCTTGGGTCATCACCGCCTACGTTCTGTAAGCAGTACTCGGCGCAACTCGTGGAGCCCGCACATCTCCAGGTCCTAACAGCACCTAGCATCTGGCTCGTCTTCTTCGTAGACTCCCTCCAGCAGCAAATCTCCAATACTCTGCTTCCTTATGTCGTTAGCGACTTTGGCTTGCACGGCCTCATGTCCGCTACCGGCATCGTCTCCAACATCGTCGGTGGTGTCAGCAAACTGCCCTTGGCCCGAGTCATTGATGTTATCGGTCGTGTCCACGGCCTCGTCATCATGCTAGTCTGTATCATCGTCGGTGAGTTAACCCCCTTCGGAGGAGTACTACCACAAGAATGGGGGAGGGAAAAAGGTCACTAACAGCAACAGCTCTTATCCTCATGGCCGCCTGCAAAAACGTCGAGACCTACGCCGCCGCCCAAGTCTTCTTCTGGACCGGCATGAACGGGGTTTCGTACGTCCTCCAGGTCTTTATAGCCGATACCACGACCGTCAGGAACCGCATGATCCTTTTCGGTTTCACCACCACGCCCTACATCGCAAACACCTTTGCCGGCCCCGCCGCAGGTCAGGCCTTCCTCAAAGGCAGCACTTGGCGCTGGGGATACGGTGCCTTCTGCATCATCATCCCAGCCTTTGTTGCCCCGGTTATCATACTCTTCACTGTCCAGATGCAGCGTACCAAGAAGAAGGGTCTCTGGGTCAAGAAGAAGTCGGAGCGAACTATCTGGGAGGCGATCAAGTACTGGGTTATCGAACTTGACCTCGCTGGCATGCTAATTGTCGTCGCCGGATTCTCACTCATCTTGCTGCCCTTTAGTTTGGCTGGCTATCAGGAGCACAAGTGGAAGGAGGGTCGCATCATCGCTATGCTGGTGATCGGTGTGGTGTGCCTGATCGTTTTCCCCTTCTACGAGAAGTACATTGCGCCCAAGTCGTTTATTCCCTTCGAGCTCTTCAAGAACAGGACTGTTCTGGCTGCGTGCTTGCTGGGTGGTAACATGTGGATAAGCTTTTAGTAAGTGAACTCGCATCGAAAGCGCACCTCTTCTGAAACGGGGAATTTTGTACTGACGATTTGCAGCTGCTACAAGCTTCAGCTATCCTCGTTCCTACAGGTCGTCTACAACGTCAGTGTCTCCAAGGCTGGTTACATCACCAACATCTACAACATCGTCTCCTGTGGTTGGGCTGTTCCTGTCGGCATGTAAGTAGCCTGCTCTCTTCGAGCTTGCTCTCACGGGATGAAACTGACCTTCCTTAGCCTCCTTCGCGTAACAGATCGCTTCAAGTGGCTCGGCCTGGCCATGTTTCCGGTTCAGGTCCTCTTCACCGGCCTCATGATCCACTTCCGCACCCCCGACACCAATATCGGTCTCGTGATCATGGCCGAAGTCTTTGCATCCATCTCCGGAGGCACCTTTGTCGTGATTGAGCAGATTGCCGTCATGTCTTCCATCCCCCACCGAGACGTGGCCGTCGGCCTTGCTCTCCTGGCTCTCATCACCAGCGTCGGTGGGGCCATCGGCCAATCCATCAGCGGAGCGGTCTGGACAAACATGATGCCCAAGAAACTTGGCAGCTACCTCCCCGACGAGCTCAAGGCCAACGCTACCATCATCTACGGCGACCTCAAGCAGCAGCTGGCCTTCCCCGTAGGCACGCCTGCGCGCGATGCCATCATCCGAGCATATGGCGAGACGCAGAAGATCATGGTTATGGCGTCTTGTATTGCGCTGATCGGTCCGCTCATCTGGCTTCTCATGATGAAGAACCACCGCCTGAGTGCCAACGAGCAGACTAAGGGTGTTTTGTTCTAGGCTTTGATAGGACTGCAGGTTTTTGTGAATTGAACTTTTGATGCATTTGATACGGTGATGATTTCGCATCAATCAGTATGAAAGAGTACCTGACAAGTAAAAGATGCCGGATTTTAGTCAACTCGGCAGAACGTTGGGGGCTAAATCGCCTACTGCTGTCATCTTTCGAGGGCCTGGAGGCACAATCCAGAACGCTGTTAACGATCAAGCCCATTTCGCGTACCTCCGTTTCAAAGCTGGGCGATCGTGGCGAGTGCGGACAGTGGTGGACCCTGTCAGGCTTCTAGCACCTTGAGAGTTTTTAGTTCTGCTGAGTATTATTCGCTTGCTGCAGGTTTCATCTTGACCTTCTGAAACATGATGGGCGTTGCAAAAAACAATAATCTACATTTCAGACTGCGAACCGAGAGCGCTGAGAATCGCTACTCTACTACGTAGTTGTGACTTTCGCTGGGCCCTAGCCTATCAGGAGGGGGGTGACTTTACTCATTTGCTAGAATAATTCTGGTCGTGATGCCGCCGCAGCCTTCCCTAGAATAGATTATCTGCTAGTCTACTGTAGGCTACCCTACAGTAGGGTAGCTCACACTACGGAATACACTGTACTGTATGCAGATTAGATAGCTCCTGCCTAACCACGATTGGTCGCTTGGCTCGAGAGTTCTGCAGCAGGCCAGCAGCTAACCTTGAAAGAATACGCATGCAAATCGTCCCCTATTTCGTGCTTCATCAGCCTCCTCTCCCTTTCAATCGCTAGCCACGCCGCCCTGCATTTGACGACTCGCTCGCTACCTTGGCCCATCCCTCTTTGTTCCTTTTGCCACTGCTGGTCGTTTCCTCCCGCTCCGTTCCACCTCCACATGAGCGGCGGCTCCTCTCTTTAAAGCAACTGTTGCGCCCCTTCGCTCGCTGTCTCCGGATTCGCGCTCATGAGAACGACCGGACTGCAGTCGAATACCATCGTTTTCGATCCCCACGAGAAACCCGACCGGTACAAGTTTGTCCCCAAGCGCCAAGGACTGTTCGCCAGGATGAAGGACAGCTTGATGACACAGGCGCAGAAGACGCGGTGGATTAAGACGGCCGCCATCGTCTTTGCGCTTATCGCTCTCTTCTACTTCGTCTCTCCCAAGGGCGTCGAGATCTACCATGAGGGCATGCGATTCCCACTGTCCCTCTTCAGCCGTCTGAATGCTAATGCTGGATACAGTCTCTCACCCCACTGGTGGTAACGGCCAGACACCCGCCGATGCCTCCTACGGCACCGAAAAATGCACCAAATCCTTCTCCAAGGAGAAGCCCATCGTTCAATACGTCCTCATGATTGATGCCGGCAGCACCGGTTCCCGCATTCACGTCTACAAGTTCAACAACTGTGGCCCTGCTCCCGAGCTTGAGGGCGAAGAGTTCAAGATGACGGAGAAGTCTGTCGGCGGTCTCAGCGCCTACAAGCAGGATCCCATCGCTGCCGCCAAAACCCTCGATCCTCTCATGAAGGTCGCCATGGATACCGTCCCCGAGAAGCTCAAGGGCTGCACTCCGGTCGCTGTCAAGGCTACCGCCGGTCTCCGATTGATTGGCGAAGAACCCGCCAAGGCCATTCTTGCGGCTGTCCGACAGCACCTTGAGAAAGACTACCCGTTCCCCATCGTCGCTGACGAGAAAGAAGGCGTTGCCATCATGGACGGCTCTAAGGAAGGCGTCTACGCCTGGATTACTACCAACTATCTTCTCGGAAAGATTGGCGGCCCCGATCACGACGAGACTGCCGCCGTCTTTGACCTCGGTGGCGGCTCAACCCAGATCGTCTTCGAGCCTAACTTTAAGGATGCCGCGCACGGAGGCATGCCTGAGAAGCTGTCTGATGGTGATCACAAGTATGAGCTCGAATTTGGCGGTCGCAAGTTTGAGCTGTACCAACACTCTCACTTAGGCTACGGTTTGATGTCAGCCCGCAACTCGATCCACGAGTCTCTGATCCACGATATCGGTGCGACCAAGGGCGAAGATAAGTCGTGGTTGAAGGAACCCGTCGTCCACCCTTGCTTCACTACCGGCATGGCCAAGCAGGTTGAGCTCCAGCTGGGCGAAGGCGATCAGAAAACCCTTGTCAACTTTACCGGTCCTTCTCAGCCTTCTCCCGCTCAGTGTCGCAACCTTGCTGAGAAGATCCTCAAGAAGGATGCCGCCTGCGGCCTCGCTCCTTGCTCCTTCAACGGTGTTCACCAGCCTCTGCTGTCTAAGACCTTCACTCGCGAGGACGTGTATATCTTCTCCTACTTCTACGACCGCCTAAAGCCCCTCGGTATGCCTGACAGCTTCACTCTCCGCGAGATGCACGACTTGACCCAGACAGTGTGCATGGGCGAGGAGGCGTGGGACATCTTCTCCACTGTGCCCGATGCTCTTGCCGAGCTACGGGATCGACCGGAGCACTGCATGGACCTCAACTTCATGCTCGCTCTCCTTCACACTGGCTACGACATGCCTATTGAGCGTGAAGTCAAGATTGCCAAGAAGATCAAAGGCAACGAGCTGGGTTGGTGTCTTGGTGCTAGGTAAGCTTCCGCTGAAATCGTCCTGTCTTGTCCTTTCATTAGCTAACGTTTTACAGCTTGCCCCTATTGGAAGCTGGCTCTGGTTGGAAGTGCAAGGTTCGCGAGATCTCCTAGACAGAACTTTAGATCATGGCACGATTGACGAGAAGGAAAATGTATGACTCTTTGTTTTTGTTTTTGTTTTGCTTTCTTGGGTGATTTGAATGCTTTGGGCGTTGCATGAGCTGTACCCCGAAAGAGAGACTGGACGGAACGGCATTGAGAACCCGGCTTGACTTGGCCGAACAATCAGCCAGCAGCTGTAGAAGATGGTGTTCTATTCGACATCACTGCGCAACACATCATAGACTATCTAATAGCACGCATGACTTGGCCTATAACGGCGCAGTCACTGCACCCAAAACATCCTCAATTACAGCCTCTGGTGTCACGTCCTTCAATAACTCTCCCACCACTTCCAACCTGCTACCCCACTGCATGCTCCTCTCTTTCTCAGGTGGAGCAAGTCGAATCCGGTGGAGATATACCTTCCTGGCAGCGAGACCGACGAGTGCGGGTGTCACGTAGTCGAGGCGGTGTAAGGGTGCCAGACAGCGCATAAGCTGCCCAAAGTGCTTGGTAGCCATGGGTGTCATGCCTCCAGCGACGGCGCGGTGCATGCGTAGAAAGGAGACGACGTTCATCTGATAGCGAACGACCTCGATGTCGACTTGAACTTGCTGGCTTAGTGTCGCCAACTGACTGATTTCCCTTTCCGAGATCAAAGGTTCCTCTTGTTCATCAGTGTGGTCCTTCTTCACAACACTACTTGCTGAGTCGGTTTCGGCACCATCCCCGCCATCAAGTTCTTCGAGGTTGACGAATCCATCTTCTGGATTATGCCAGTATGCAATATGTAGGAAGTCGTTCAGGTGCGCCGTGACGCGCGCCTCACCACCACTTGCAGCCTCCAACACGGGTACGAATACAAACTGCTGAGGTGCCGTCTGCACTGCCGTGCGTGTAAATATGCGTCGTGTACGAAGGAGCTCGAGGGCTTGAATCTGGACGACGTGCGGCGCACGGTCAAGGTTCCTTGCTAGCACGACGTTGGCGATTTGCGAGGTGGAAGTCGACGGGATGCCTGCTGTAAAGGCGGAGAAGGCGCCCGGTCGTGGGCTCGAGGCCGGGTTGGAAAAGAAGTACGACTGTGAGCGTGCAGAGCCCCGAAGATGCGCGTCATGATGATTTGGACTCGGGCGTCTGTCGTCCGTGATAAGCAGGAGGGCGGCGGCGAAGTCTTCTAGTGTAGTGGAAGGGGTGCAGTCGATGAGGACCCAGCTGAGTCCGAAAGTCTTGGTCGCAACCTATGATCAAAGCATGAGCTCACGCCAGTGAAGTTGTTCGCTAAGTGTCGGAATCATACCAGCTGCAGTTCCTGCACGAAATCGTCGATAGCTTCACTCGGAGTGCTCACGAGGCAATGCTCGCGGCTGAGGAGACACAGCAAGATGGCCAATTCGATATCACTTAGTTCGTGAACTTTGTTGAGGAGACTGTCATCCGCCATCATGGAGCGGTCGGCGCCTTGCGCACGAGTCCATTTGGGTAACGTCTAGATCAAGTCGTTGTTCGTCCGTCTTCCCAGGAGCTAACTGAACAGATAAGGTTACTTGATGTGAGCAGCAACAGTCATGATGGCGCATGTCATCACGTGGGGTGCACAAAACCAGCACCACAGAACCAGTGCCCCACGCTGCACAGCTACGCATGAAGCTAGTACGAGCCTGGTATAGTACAGTGGAATACGCGGTGGGGGGCTGGACTTTAGGCAAGTGGCTACCACAAGCGACGGGTGCGAGGCTACGACGTTGGTGGAGGGAAACAGCGACAATCACTCCCACTCGCATCTACCAACGTCGACGCTACATTCACGAATTTGTCAACTTGTTGTCGCGACCGCGAGCCTCTTTCGCCCACGCACGATCATCATCTTACTTGACACAGACATCCGCATCTTTGACGACAACTGATTGCGACGATACAAAGTAGCGGTCGAAACTGCGAGTATTGCGCTCGATCACAACCTAGAGATAACGTCATCGAGCTCGCTCCGACGACATAGATTCACAATGTCTTCAAGAAAGAAGGTCCTTCTTAAGGTGCGTATTCGCCGGCAGCTGATAGCCAAGTCGTTTAGAGCATGCTTACTGACCATGCGTCACTCTAGATCATCATCCTTGGTGATAGCGGCGTCGGCAAGACCAGCTTGATGAACCAATATGTACGCTCACCGCAACAAATCCCGGACAATCCCTCTACGACTCGCGACATACACTGACTGATTTACTCGATGCAGGTCAACAAGAAGTTCAGCGCGAGCTACAAGGCCACCATCGGCGCCGATTTCCTTACGCGAGAGGTCCTAGTTGATGATAAGCAAGTTACCATGCAGGTACGACACCCAAAGACTTAACGGACGGCCATGCGTTGCCATTCATCGCAACTACTGACATGCGATGCACTTAGCTCTGGGATACGGCTGGTCAAGAGCGATTCCAATCCCTCGGCGTTGCCTTTTACCGTGGTGCCGACTGCTGCGTCCTAGTATACGATGTCAACAATGCGAAGAGCTTCGAGGCGCTGGACAGCTGGCGAGACGAGTTCCTTATCCAGGCTTCGCCTCGGGATCCCCCCAACTTCCCTTTTGTATGTCGCTGCCGTTGTGAATACGCGATGGAATACTATGGCTGACGGACTGCAGGTGGTTCTCGGAAACAAGATTGACATGGAGGAGAGCAAGCGAGTGGTATGTGCATTCATCGCCTGATCCTTACTGGAGAATATTGGTACTGACGCCGGATAGATCTCGACCAAGCGCGCCATGACTTTCTGCCAGAGCAAGGATGACATTCCTTACTTTGAGACTAGCGCCAAGGAGGCTATCAACATCGATCAAGCATTCGAGGGTAAGATGCAGCCAGTACTTCGAGGGGGGTTTAAGCTGACAAACCGCAGTCATCGCTCGCAACGCATTGGCACAGGAGGAGTCGGAAGAGTTCAGCGGCGACTTTGGCGACCCGATCAACATCCACATTGAGAACGACCGCGAAGGATGTGCTTGCTAGAGTGGTAGATCCGTCGTGAATGATGCTATGTTGTTTTATGGATACATTGGCAGGACCGCTTTGGGGGACGACTGTTTTTTTATTCGATACTCTTCTCATCGGTGGTTGCATAATCATTACATTACCTGGATGTGGCATGCCGAGAGTCAGATAATTCTTGTTCTTAATTGTTGGTGTTATGCATGATTGTGATTTTCCCTCCGCCTGTTACAGATATGTGCGGATGATTTTACATGCTCACCTACAGAAGTGAATGCCTCTTGATATGTTGACATTGTCTTTGGGCCTTTCATAGTTCGTATGTGTATAAATACGTTGCAGCTAACTTATGCTCTTCGCGTGAGCCGTTCCGCTTCCCAGCTTCACAACCCATTGAGGTTTCTACTCGTCATTCCGCACAGTTTCACAAGCAATTTGGACGCGAAACACTCGGCGCATAGATAGTACTGGGCATGCACCTTAACCACCAACCGTACGATCCTGTACAAACGCGTCCAAGCCAGGATACTCGGCCTCGGCAGATCCCCACCCGCACCCGAGCAACAGCGGCCCTCAGTGGCCCCAGCGGGTTTGCTACCCCGGATTTCAAGCGGCAGCCATTCCACTGAGCAGCGCCCGAAGACGACTCCACAGGGCGGCTGTCACTGGGCGCGCCCCAGAAGTTGAGCCTCGGCTCCCGGAGCTGGGAACAGGCGATGGAGTGCGGAGAAGGGAGCAGGGAGAGCTTCCTCGGGGGTTTAATTGATTTATTAAAAGGATGGAGCTTGGGACTTTGCTTCTTCATGTTTGCATCGATTTAGCTCCTTAGTCCACTACGGCTTTATTTCTTGATTCTTGAATTAGTTACATCTTTTTTCCCATCTCATACCGAAAGAGGTACCTCGGCCTACCTGCTACCAGTAGTACTAGTACTACTACCTTCGGAGTGCTACGTCAAAAGTTGACGTTCTCCAGCTCTGACACCAACCTCCACCTACTAGATCAGTAGTCCGTCATCTATACACCATGGCGGCCAAGATTCCAGCCATTGTGAGCTTCTCCAGAACCGTTGTGCAAAAGGATACGACTGACTGTGACCAAGGCTTCAAATCGCGTTAGCGATGAGGCCAAGAAGGTACTCGATATTGTTGCCAAGTTTGTGCAGGAGGAGTGCATCCCGTGCGTGCCCATCAAACCCCCAGCCCACCGCTGAAGAACAAGCACCCTAACGCTATCCAGTGCCGACCCCATCGTCGAGGCCCAGATTGGCCAGGGTGAAGCCCGCTGGGAGTCGCACCCGTCCATCATCGAGCGCCTCAAGACGCAAGCTCGCCAGCTCGGCCTATGGAACATGTTCCTCCCCAAGGGCCACTACGCTGAGTCTCCTGGCTGGACCAACCTCGAGTATGGCCTCATGGCGGAGTGGCTAGGTCGCTCACACGTAGCTTCCGAGGCCTGCAACTGCGCCGCTCCGGACACGGGTAATATGGAGGTGCTGGCCAAGTACGGCAATGCGGCGCAGAAGGATCGCTGGCTGCGCCCATTGATGGACGGCAAGATTCGATCGGCGTTCCTCATGACGGAGCCACAGGTCGCGTCGTCAGACGCCACGAACATCGAGCTTAGCATTCGTCGTGAGGGTAACGAGTATGTGCTTAATGGGCAGAAGTGGTGGTCGAGTGGTGCGGGAGATCCGCGCTGTGCCGTCTACATCGTCATGGGCAAGACGGACCCCGATAACAAGGATCCTTACAAGCAGCAGTCTGTTATACTGGTGCCGGCGGACACGCCCGGCATCACTATCAACAGGATGCTCAAGGTCTACGGATACGATGATGCGCCTCACGGCCATGGGCATCTGACCTTTGAGAATGTTCGAGTGCCTGCTTCAAACATGGTACTCGGCGAGGGCCGTGGCTTCGAGATTATCCAAGGCCGTCTTGGCCCTGGCCGCATTCATCACGCGATGCGAAGCATCGGAGCTGTAAGTTGGAAAGCCGTACTTCATCTTCTACGGCACTAAGCTGACAACCCCCAGGCTGAACGGGCTCTTGAGTGGATGCTCTTCCGGGTCAACGACGAGAGCAAGAAGCCATTTGGTAAGCTTCTCCGCGAACACGGCGTCATTCTCGAGTGGATTGCAAAATCCCGTCTAGAAATCGACGCCGCCCGCCTCATCGTCCTCAACGCCGCCATCAAGATGGACGAGCACGGCCCCAAGGCCGCGCTGCGCGAGATCGCCGAAGCCAAGGTGCTCATCCCGCAGATGGCCCTGACCGTCATCGACCGCGCCGTACAGGCATTTGGCGGTGCGGGCGTCTGCCAGGATACACCGCTTGCTTACATGTGGGCGGGCATCAGGACGTTGCGGCTGGCTGATGGGCCGGATGAGGTACACCTGCAGCAGATGGGGCGCAACGAGAACAAGCGCGGCGGAGAGGCGGCGGCGACGATTCGGAGGCAGAAGCAGAGGACGGCGGAGTTGATGAGCGAGTATGGGCTGTCGCTTGCGCAGCCTGGAGCTAAGATTCAGCACGGTAAGTCGAAGCTGTAGGCACTTGGTATGACCGACAGTGGCGTCGCGTTGGATCATGTCTAGCTCCGCAATGGATCATGTTATCATGGGTGGTGGTGATTGTTACCAGAGAACTGTCGTCTTATCTAGAGTAGCGATGAGTGCAGAAAAAGATCTACCATGTTCTGGTTAGTGTGTCTAGGCAGCATCATCGATACCAGTAGGTAAAGTGCGTATTGGTGCTCCGTATCTAAACTGCGCTTCCCGGACGTGCTTGCTTAGTAGTGGTATCTCATCGACTAGAGTAGATAATACGGAAAGTGAGAGTCTCAATGCTCATCATCATTCGTTAGCATGGGTCATTGTAGCGATTGCCGGGACGATGATGTGTTGTCGACTCGCGCGACTTTGCCAGTGGCCTGCCAATGCCTGCGAATACCTGCGCTGATATGTGCCTGGATGCCTCATTCACAGACCCCCCGCAAAAAAGCAGTCTACCAGCGTGCGCTTCCTAACTCTTTAACTGGGGCCCACTGACGCCATCATTCCAGTTTTTTCCCAGGTTCTTCTTTGACGCAGGAGCAGACGAAGCTGTTACCAGCGCCGGCTGCGCTCTTGCCTTCTGAAAGCTCCACCCGGCTTGCAAATGATTGCCCTGTTGCCCCGTCAACGAGCACTCTTTCGTTTACTTAGTGCGATTCGTCCCCTGCTTTTCTGTTCTCTACTGCCGTCGCTGCTATAGAAAGGTAGCAACTCACGTCTTTAGCTTCCAGATTTCTTTGCACTTTCAATACTCTTCAGCAGAACTCGAGCAATCCCCAAGACTCTTCTACCATCATCGAACCAAGAACCCCTACCCCTACCATCTTCACCGACTCTATATCCAAGATGCCCAACGCAATCCTCGGCGACAAGGACGTCAACGCTACCATGGCCGACCAGCAGCCTCTCTCTAAAGATGTCAAGAGCATGGAGTACCACCGCCAAGTCTTTCAGAATAAGATGGCCGAAGATGACACGTACGCGACACAATGTCGAACCGATACAAGTTCGACACGGCTGACAGAAACTCCTAGCTCGGAAAAGTACATCTCTCCCTCAGACAACATCATGAGCCCTTGTTCAGCCAAGATCAACGCCCTGCGCAACAAGCACGCCAGCAAGTAAGTGGAACTGCTCTACCCTTTTGATCACCCCTTGCATAAGCATCTCCCGAGCCAGAGACTAACGTATCGCACAGAGGCAAGCCCAAGTCATTGTTCGCCCAAGCGAGCGCTAAGAAGATCCAAGGCGACAACCCCTTTGGTGCAACCCCTGCCAAGGCAGTTCAGTCTTGAAAGCCGACACCACGAAACCTCTTTTTAAGTCTTATGGGTATATCGGTCGGTTTTGGACTGCGGCGTAATTTAACGAGTGCTGGAATAGCACGGCATGCTTGGTTATTGGGAAACTCTGGCGTTGAGGCTCGGGTTTTCAATCCGTTTTCTCAGGAAACAAGGACAGATACATGGGCTTGTTATGATATGACTTGATGAACACAACTTTTTTCCTCTCTTCTATAGTGGTTATGCAATGAAAACCAGTCATCGATTCAACTTCTCTTGACCCTTGTTAACTCTTCTTGACGCGAATCTGAGCATGTCTTCTTCAATTATCGAGAAACTATTGGATTACGCTCGCCAGGCACTAACAATGTAGACAACATCCTCATCCGCCACGGGATGTCCCAACCCAACTCTCTGAGGAATATGTCTTGCGCTCGCGCCCCACACGAGCGCATACTTGAACGTATCCTTCAAAGTCCTATGAATCCGATCGCACACATCCTCTATCGTGCTGTTGCTCCGTACAATGAGCGCCTCGCTGAAATCTGGATCTGTACCCTTGCGCTTGGTGTAAATGCGAATCAGCTTCAGCTCTGTCCAGCACCTCTCCACGACGTCCTGGATGCCGAGGTCATCCTCGCAACTCATGACGACCGTTTGCGGCTCACGCGCCAGCGTGTCGAGAAAGTCCAGTGAGACGCTGTCGATCTTGTTGTACACGTAGAGACATTTGATGTACTTGCGGTGGTCCTTCATGATGACGTCGATGAAGTCGTCGACGGTAGCGTACTCGTCGCGCACGAGAACTTCACAGTTGAGGATCTTGTAGTCGCGAAGGATGTTGTAGAGCATCTTTTCGTCAAGGTACTTCGGGGGGGATTGGAACGTAATCTTCATACCGCCAGCCGCCTTGATCTTAAGGTAGATATTCCTGCAGTCATTAGTCAAGGTGGTGCTATCCGGAGACGATCAAACGTACGGGGGTTCTCGGTTCAGTCTGATACCGACGGCTTCTAGTTCAGCTTCGAGCAGAGCTCTTTGCTCCGCCTTCTTGGTAGCATCGAGAACCATCAGGATCAGATCACTTGTCTTTGCTGCCGAAATGACCTGTCGACCTCGACCCTTTCCTTCGGAGGCGCCCTCGATGATACCGGGCAAATCGAGCAACTGGATCTCGGCACCGCCATACTCTAGGACACCGGGAATGGCCGTAAGAGTTGTGAAAGCATACGAGGCAACCTCGGACCTCGTTTTCGTTACTTTAGATAAGAAGGTGGACTTTCCCACTGACGGGAAGCCGACTAAAGCGATTCGCGCGTCACCGCTCTTGCTCACATCGAAACCTGAGCCACCACCACCCCCAGCACCTGGGCCGGGCTCTAGTAGTTGCGCTCGTAGTCGGGCAAGTTTTCTTGAACCTGTCAGCATCGGTGGCTCGCACACATCTCAACGATACCCGCCCGGAACCGGAACAGGGCAGTCTGAGCAGCGAAGATATCATGTGCAACTTACCCTTTTAATAGACCCAAGTGATACTCTGAGGGCAGGTCAATCAATGTCCACGATACATGTACTTAGAGTAGAACATACCAGTCGCCTTGTTTTCTAAGAAAGAGTTAGCAATAACTCACTTATATCGTTACAGTATATGAGCGTAGACATCTCCAGGATAGTCTTCTTCAGGAGGTCAGGTTATGTGTGTATGTGTGCTTCTTGCAGCAGCTGCATCCAGCATACCCATCAATCTCATAGCCTCCATAGCACTGAGAATTTCCAGCCCAATCACACAGAAAATTGCTTACTTTGGGTCCTCTTCATCTCATCCTCGATCCTGTCCCATGGTCAGTTACAACCCCGCCATGCCATCAATCTTTGGGTGAACACCCACTCCTTGATCTTCTCCGTGATGTTGACCATCCTGCTGTCGGTAGAGACGCCGGTCGCGCCTTAGACACTGAACTTCGTTGGGATAGAAGTTTGAATAGATCCAAACCTTGCAGATTAGTAGTTCCTACTCGAACGCAAGATGTCAAGGTGGGGCGTAGGAGAGAACTGGCAACGGCGCGGCAGAATGTCCGTACCCAAAATCTCAAGGTGCAACGTGATGCTCACCGCCTTCCGTTTCGAATCTGCATCGACAACTCTCCAACCACCCTTTCTAGCTTTGCATCATCTCAAGCACCTTGTCGAAGCAGTGTCGCGTCGCCACATTTGTCATTATTTCTCAAAGCCACGACAACGAGATCGAGCCTCGATTGCGAGCGTATCATGGCGGACACGTTAGAACAGGAGGCTACGGCGCCGGTCGCCATGCAGGAAGAGCAGGACATGGCTGTCGCGACAACAAACACTGAAGTCGCAGCGCCCACGGAGAAGAAGGTTGTCAAGAAGATCATCCGCAGAAAGAGACGACCTGCGCGCCCACAGGTCGACCCCGATTTCATCTCCTCCGAACCTCCTCCACAGACCGGTACAATCTTCAACATCTGGTACAACAAGTGGTCGGGAGGTGATCGCGAAGACAAGTACCTCTCCAAGACACATGCCAAGGGTCGCTGCAACGTCGCGAAGGACAGCGGATATACCAAGGCCGACTCTGTACCGGGGAGCTATTTCTGTCTCTTCTTTGCGCGAGGTATCTGTCCCAAAGGGCAGGACTGCGAGTACCTACACCGACTACCAGGACCTTACGATCTTTTCAATCCGAACATCGACTGCTTTGGTCGCGATAAGCACTCGGACTACCGCGATGATATGGGTGGCGTCGGAAGCTTCATGCGACAGAATAGGACAATCTATGTGGGCAGAATTCATGTCACCGATGACATTGAGGAGATTGTCGCTCGCCACTTTGCAGAATGGGGACAGATCCAACGCAGTACGTTGTTACCTTGCCTGATCTTAGCATAAAGTACTAATTAACCCTGAATAGTTCGTGTACTTAATACTCGAGGTGTCGGATTCATCACATACACCAACGAAGCGAATGCTCAATTCGCCAAAGAAGCGATGGCGCATCAATCACTCGATCACGAAGAGGTCCTCAACGTCCGATGGGCCACCGCAGACCCCAATCCCATGGCTCAGGCACGAGAGGCGCGAAGGATCGAAGAGCAGGCCGCCGACGCCGTTCGGCGGGCTCTTCCTGCCGAGTTTGTAGCCGAGATCGAGGGCAAGGATCCAGAAGCGAGGAAGCGAAGGAAGATCGAGAGCAGCTACGGCTTGGAAGGGTATGAGGCACCAGACGAGGTTCATTTCGCCCGCGGAGTCAACGCTGTCAATCCCGTCGGGCGCACAGGCTTTGACGTAGAGTACCAGGAGCGGTCGATGATTGAGAATGGCGCATCCAGCGAGGTGTCGACACATCAAAAGCAGATAGAACAGGCCGAAGCTGATGAGCAGCCTGAACAACAACAAGCAACGGGTGGCATCTTCTCTAGCAGTACTCTTTCGGCACTGAGCAAAGCAAAGCTCTCGGTAGCACCGAAACAAAAAGCCGCGGCGTCAGCGGGACCTCTAGTAGGGTATGGCAGCGACAGCGACAGCGACGATGAATAGCTAGGCGTTTTGTTCCTGATTCACATAGAAGACTGCTGTACAATAATGATACCACTTGAAACCAGCATCAGCTGTTAAAGATCCTCGAGTACAGAATTTCGTGGCGCCCAATCCATAGATCCATCATCGGCACTGTCTGTCCAGCTTCCCCAACCGGAGTATCCCACTCGCGATCAATCATATCATCGATGAGATGCTGAACCTGCTTCCCTGCCAGCACTTTCTGGGCCTGGTACGGCCCAAACACGCTCGCCCTCACCGCGGCAGATATCAACGCCTTGACGTGGCTCAGCAAAAAGACGTACGCCGTCTGCCTCCTCTCCAAGCCCACAACAGCGCATATCGCGCCAAACAGCGGAGCTAGATGCGCCGTCACGGGCGGGATCTCATCTTGCGCACCACTCCTCAGCGAACTCGCAAAGTCTTGCAGCAACACCCTCTCCTCGGGCTTGATATCCGTACAGCTCGCGCGGAAAGAGCGCTCCCAGATACCGAGCAACGCGCGACCCTGCGCGACGCTCGCCCGGCGGCCAACGGTACAGATGATGGCAGCGTCGAGCTGGTCGTCTAGGCTAACGAGGTCGTGGGGGCTTCTGTGCGCAGCGAGGACAAAGGGGAGTGTCGTCGCGGCGAAGGAGGAGAGGGAGGAGGGTAGGAAGGATGAGAATGGAGCGGAGCGGCGGGGACTGTGGGCGAGGTAGGATTCGAGACCGCTGCTGAAGGCGAAGGAGCCGAGGGGCAGGGCTGAGTCGGAGAGGAGGAGGAGGAAATGCGTTGAGGGGGCTGATTGGGCTGTTTTAGGAGTTAGGATGAAGGTGTCTGGTGGGGGTTGGGTGAGACTCACGATGTGCGGATGGAGATGGTGAAGATGGTTGCGTCTTTTTTAGACGCTGCTTTGCATCTCGCAAACGTCTTTCCAGGTCAACAATCTCATCTTGAATTTCTTGGGCATCTCCTACGAGGTCCTCGGGAGATTCCATGGGACGATATGAGTAAGGTTGATTGTCGACGTTAAGTCGAGGACTCGAGAAGTCAATTTCTACTTTAGATAAGAAGTGCTCATATGAGATAACGCCCATGACAACAATCGATCCAATCACCAATTGAGCTATTGTTTGAGGAGAATACAGAAACCAACACCATGCCAATGCCGATAACCAACTGGAAAGATCGTTTCGTCCAGAAAAGGTCAGTTCAAGTCTTAACAATACCAATGAAACAATTGCCAGCCACACCATCGCTCATGGGCGTAGATTCTCCTTCCCGTATCCCCTCCGCCTCTGCGCTCGCTTCTTCTCTGCCATCCTCTGCTCGATGCGTGCAATAGCAGCAGCCCTACGCTCCGGTGGCAGTATGCTCTTCGTGTTGAGAAAAGTGCCATTTCCATCTGTGTTGCCCAGCTTTGCATAGTTATCCTGCAACAAATCCACCCTGCCCTCACCCATATCTAAAGCTGCGTCTCCCTTCGATTGAGCTACGGACCTTGCCAGAGCAGGCAGATCAGGCGCAGTTATGTCTCTGAGTTTAGTCGTGGCGGGTGTAGCGCCTCCGTTCTGAATCCGCTTGGTAATCTCTTCGCCCAAGTATGCCCTATTTCTTGGCGAGCGAGGAACGAAGGGCTGCCATCTAGGCCGCTCGAGGTTCGGTCTCTCTGCTAGTGCTGCAGACGATCGGCTTTTAGCATTGTCCGACTGCGTAGCCTTGAGGTCTCTATCATCGGCCACGGTATCATCCTCCAGATTATCCACTCCGGGTATCCCAGGCACATCCTCCTCAGCAAAATCAAAGCTCAAGCGCGGACGACCCTGTGCACTGTTCCGTCGACTCTCTTCGGGGGCCTTGAGAGTCTTCATCTCCTTCTTAAGCTCCGAGATCTTGTTGTGCGCGCGCTCCAATACGCCTTTAGTGTCCTCCTCTCGAATTTTTGTTTCCCTCTTGAAATTCTCAAACTCACGTTTCAACTTACGCAGCTCATCATCCTTTTTCCGAGAGTCTTCTCGAGCTTCGCGCAGCTGGACGCGCAGTTCCTGCGTTCGTGATGTATCACGAGGGGTATCTGCATGAGTTTTGGCGACACCTTCGGCGTTTGTGGCTCTCTTTTCGGCGGCCTTGAGCTGAACCTTGAGGTTCTTGACCTCGCTACGGAGCTCGTCAAGTTCCTTGACTTGAGCGCGGGCTTTGCGCAACTCTTTTTGTGTATCCATAATAGTCCTTGATGCTCTTGGTGAAGTCCCGACTCGACGTTTGCGGCTGTTGGAATCGGTATCATTCTCCCTATCGCGTAGGAAATCCTCAAGCTGATCCTCGAGTTCTTGAACACGCGTCCGATGTTGAACAGCGAGCGCCGTCTGCTTTGATAGCGCCGACAGCAGTTCGGGGGAGGTCCCTTCGTCCAGAGTGCCTCGTTTCGACAAGATCTGCGAGGCCCCCATGGCAATCTTCTGCTCCATTGTTATGACCTTTTGCTGCTCTTCCTTGAGCTTCTCGGCGAGTTGAATGGCTTCGGCGTCTTTTTGCTTCGCATAAGATTTTGCCAGTTGCTTATACTTGAGCAATTTCTCCATCTCTGCCTTGGCGTCCTCGTGGTACTTCTCAAACTCGGCCTTCCAGTATCTTCCCGACTGCGAATGCGGCTCGTTGAGGTCGACGGTAATATCGTGGTTGCAATAATCCTCGTCATCGGCCTCCTCCCAATCATCATCCGAGAAATCGTCCGTCCCTTGCTGCGCTGATTGTTTCTGGTTCGCGCTTTTTGCCGCTTGCTTTGAAGCCTTCTCTAGCGCATCGTTGAGGCGCGTGTGCTGCCCATCCCGTCCGGAAAAGTCGCTTGCCTTCTTCCCTAGATCGTGGCCGAATGAGACTCGCTTACGTCGTGTCGTACCCGTTCCCGGAGTCAGTAGAATCCCCTGGGGCGCCTTTTGTGGCGTCCTGGATTCCGCTTCCAAGTCTGTCCTCTTGTCGTCTTTACCTTTGGTGCGTGGTCTGTCGCTTTGTCGCGCTGGCGTACCAAACAAGGCGCTTTTGAAGGCTCTCGCAGCGAAGACAGGGGCTGGCGTATCCGGTTGCTCAATTTGGGTCGTGTCTAATTTGATACATCATAAGCCGCGGTCTTGAGGGGTTATTTGTCCGTTGGGATTATGGCTTATGATCGTACCTGCGTCGCTCGCCGCGTCTGGCGCGTTCTCGCCGCGTCCCATCATCCAGCCTAACATGTTGCGACGAGAGTGATTCTTGCTTCAGGTTTATCTTCTAAACGATAAACAAGAGACGGCCCACGATCGCGATCATTTCTTTCGATACTGAGACATCTGAAACGTAGATGAATCGGCGGGTTGTTGGTGCGATGAGCACAAATCCTCGATGGTGTTTTGCGAAAGTTGATTGTTTACTTCCCAGCAATCAACAGCTACTGTTAGAAGAACGTGTGGGTCCGTTTACTGTAGACTGGCGCCCCGGATCGGGCATCGGTGCAGCCAAGGACCCTCCAGGCCTTGCCGCCTTTCAGGGCTTCCAGGGCGCGCCATGACCTGCTGGCGATTCGCGCGACATCCGCTAAAGCCCCTGCGGCCCTTCTGTAAACGACACCGCTATTCCCGTACGGTACTACCCCGCCACCACCACGCAGCATCATAAGCCTTCAAGACCTGATAGTTCTTCTTCCTCTTGCACTTACCTATAGTTAACTTTCCCCAACCAATACCAGATATACCACGATTTGCCACGATGGCTTCTTCCCTGTAAAGTGTCACGGCTTTGGCTGTGACTCTCGCCTGAACCACGCGTAGCTATGGCGTCTAAAGCACCCGGGCCCTGGAAGACGCCCTCTAACAAGGACAAGAAGAATGACTCAAGCTTCCCGGGTCTGCAGCCCATTGCGAGCCCGGAGATCGCCACAAGGATCGAATACGATGAACTCCAGCAGAACGAGGTGCTTGCCATGCAAGCTATCTACGACGAGGACTTTGTCTTGCACGAGAGCACTCACAGCGCATGGAAGGTAAGCCACATGCTCTGTGTCATGATGCTGCCATCCGGTTGCGGGAGCTGACGTTGCGCAGAGAGCAGACCCTGCCTTTGATATCAGGGTGAAGGCGTCAAGCGATGAGGACTTTGCCGTTACCCTGAATTTCGTGATGACTGCGACATATCCCAAGACTCCTCCAGTGCTCGCCATGAAAGACTACGATCTCAAGGAAGTCACAAAGTTCAAGATTCGGAATTTCATCGAAACGCAGCCGCAGATCTTTGCTCGTGAGGAACAGGAGATGATTCAGGATATCGTTGAGGGAGTTCGAGATATCTTGGAAGATGCTGCACAAGCTAAGGCGAACGGCAAGCATCTCCCTTCGCTCGAGGAAGAGCGAGAGAGGCACGAGGCATCGCTGGCGCAACTAGCACAAGAGCAAAAGGCGGTAGAGGAGCGCAAGAGGCTAGAGGAATCCAAGGAGGAGGAGAGAATTGTTGCTGAGATGCTTCAACAACAGCTTGATCGCCAGCGTCAAAAGGCAAAGGACTCGAAACGACGACCCAACGGAAGCGCTCCCGCGCAACCAACTACCAGTACCGACTTGGACAACGAAATCATCGAATTCGATCAGTATTGCAATGCGTCGGATAAATCCGGAAACATGATTACCTTCAAATCTGTCGGTGGAAAATGCGATCCCCGCATCGGTCCCGTGTCCACCGTCTACACGGTTCGACCCGTTCTAAGCAACGGCCAAGGCAGCCTAACATTGGCCCTCAAGGAAGTTGTAGTGCGGTCTAGCGGTAAAGACTCGAAAGATTTCAAGAAGCAGTTACAAGCTCTGGAATCACGCTTGCAGGATCTCAAGTCGGTAAAACGTGTGCATCACCGACACCTTGTTGAAGTACTCGGCTTCAAGGTTCAGAGTGGGCTCATCGGGGATCCTACCGCTTCAAGTTCTTGGACCGTGAGTTGCCTGACTCCCTTGGCTGAAAAGGGTTCTTTAGAGGAGCTTCTAGAGCTTGCTGGTCAGCTTGAGGTGGGCAAGGTGCGATCTTGGACACGGGACCTGCTAGACGCGCTCAACTACCTCCACAATAAGAACATTGCACATCAGGATATTCATCCTGGGAACATCCTGTTGTTTAGAGAACCTACAGGTGAAATTGTTCCCAAAATGTCCGATTTCGCGTATCAAAGGGAGATCCATACCATCAGCGCCCAGAAACAAACCATCCCTGGTCTGCATACCGCCAAGTCTGCATACTGGTTGCCGCCTGAGATTGCGGGTACTTCCAAGCCACAGTATACATCCAAAACCGATATCTGGGACTTTGGTGTTGTTTTTGTACAAATGGTCTTCGGCCTCGATGCCCTTCGAACCTATTCTTCGCCTCGGAACTTGATGGAGTCTCTCACACTTTCGCATTCACTACATGAGCTTGTTAGCAGATTCTTCAAGGAAGATAAGCAGAAGAGGCCCCGGGCGTTCGAGCTAGGATCAAGTGAGTTCCTAGCTACGGATGCGCCGGTGCTGTTCGATAATGCGAGTACCATCTTGTCAGGCAGCCCGTCAATGAACTCTTCACTGCAAGTGCTTCCTGCGCGGCTAAGACGGGACTCTAGCACGAGAGGGCCTTCATTGTCACGGTACACCGAGGACTTTGTTGAAGAAGGCCGTCTTGGGAAAGGTGGCTTTGGAGAGGTCGTGAAGGCTCGGAAGAAGCTGGATGGGCAAATTTACGCCATCAAAAAGATCACACAACGCTCCCAGGCTAGTCTCACTGAGATTTTGAAAGAAGTTCGCCTCCTGTCCCAGCTGAGCCACCCCGCTGTAGTGCGGTATTACAACACCTGGGTAGAAGAGATACCGGATGTTGCAGATACCGAGGACGATACCTCGACTGACTATCTAACAGAAGATACGCGGGGAACTGGTTCTGTGGGAATAGATATTCAATTTGCGACTAGTACCGGAGGACTAGATTTCATGTCCTCCAACGCTAATGTTGATTTTGGCTACGAGGATTCTGATGAGGATGAAGAAGAAGACTATGATGATACGGAAGAGGATGAGCTTACAGAGGATGAAGATCGTGTCCCCTCTCCATCGCAAGAGAGAAAGGCTGCATTCTCGAGACGTCTACGGTACCAGAAATCATACCGAACTGTTCTCTATATATCGATGGAGTACTGTGAGAAGCGGGTAAGGATCAGCCAATATTCTCCAGCTTCGCCCAGCCAACATCTAACGTTTCGCAGACCTTGAGAGATCTCATCACCAGAAGCCTGTACAAGAACACGCCTGAGATTTGGCGACTTTTCCGTCAAATTCTTGAAGGTATGGCGCACATTCACAGCCTCAGCATCGTCCATCGCGATTTAAAGCCAGAGAATATTTTCATCGCCAGCGGCGCTGATGGCGTGGACAATGTAAAGATCGGTGATTTTGGTCTGGCAACAAGTGGACAGTTTGCTGTGGACAGGGCTGTTGCGAACAACCAGGAGACAGATGACATGACAAGAAGCATTGGCACCGCGTACTATTCAGCTCCTGAGGTCAGGTCGGCAGTGAATGGCATGTATAGCACGAAAGTCGATGTAAGTGTCATTCGTTCAAAGATAGACTTGCCGCTGACTTTAGATAGATGTACTCTCTGGGCATCATATTCTTCGAAATGTGCTATCTGCCGATGATGGGCATGCAGAAGGCCGATGTTCTGGGACAACTTCGGCGTCCTACGCCTGTATTGCCTTCAGACTTCAAGCCGGCTGAACAGGTACAGACGGATATCGTACTGTCACTCGTGAACCATAACCCAAAAGAGAGACCGTCAAGCTCAGATCTCCTTAAAAGCGGAAGGCTACCGGTTCCGATGGAGAGTGAAACTATCAGACACACTCTTGCTGGCTTGGCCAATCCCAGCTCCCCCTACTATCGCAAGATGTTGTCTACGTTATTCGCTAGACCTGTCGAGCCGACCAGAGACTTTGCGTGGGACATGTCTGCGGCGCCACCCAGCCCTGCAGAGCTGCTGAGCCAAAGTATTGTCAAGGAGACGCTCGTTCGCATCTTTCGTTGTCATGGAGCTCTTGAGTGTCCCAGAAATTCCATATATCCTCGATCATCTCACTATGGAGATAACGTGGTCCAGCTCCTGGACCCCAATGGCACCGTTTTGCAGCTTCCATATGACTTGACCATGGGTCAGGCACGCATGGTGGCA
This sequence comes from Coccinonectria pachysandricola, assembly GCA_003693555.1. Lineage (NCBI taxonomy): Eukaryota > Fungi > Ascomycota > Sordariomycetes > Hypocreales > Nectriaceae > Coccinonectria > Coccinonectria pachysandricola. The sequence goes on from QUZF01000019.1 coordinate 212,485, forward strand.
AAACAAGCAAATGGAGCTGACCTCCAGCGCTCGTTTACGTTTGGAAGTGTCTATCGCGATAAAAAGGATACTGGCATGCCACTCATCTTTGGAGAAGTCGACTTCGACATTGTCACGACAGACACGCTTGACTTGGCTCTGAAGGAAGCAGAGGTCTTGAAGGTTCTTGACGAAATCATCCATGCATTCCCCTCTTTGTCTTCGTCTGCCATGTGTTTTCACGTCGGGCATTCTGATCTTTTACACCTAATCTTTGAGCATTGTGGCATTGAACTGGCAAGCAGGAGGGCAGCGGCCGATGTGATGAGCAAGTTAAACATACACAATCATACATGGCAGAAGATACGAATCGAGCTTCGATCGTCCGCCGTAGGCGTTTCGGCCACGAGCGTCGATGAGCTGCAACGCTTCGACTTCCGTGGTAAATAGCTGAGACGTGATCTGAAGGGCGCTACCATACTGACAGATATGCAGATACACCGAACAAGACGTTTGCAAAACTGAAGACCTTGTTTGAGGGTAGCGATTTGTATCAGCGAGCATCGCCTACAATTGCACATCTCAAGGAAGTTGTGGAGTATACCAAAAGGCTCGGTGTCGGGACCAAAGTCTACATCAACCCGCTTAACAGTCTGAAGGAGGCTTTCTTCACAGGTGGTCTCCTCTTTTCGTGTCTTTACGACAAGAAGGTCAAGGATGTGTTCGCGGCTGGAGGAAGATACGACCACCTGATTAGAGAACAACGGCCCAGGATGGGTAGTCAATTTGGAGAGAGGCACGCCGTTGGATTCAGCTTGGCATGGGAGCGCCTGGCTAAGGTATCCAAATCCGGAGGACGTTCGTTCCTCAAGAAAGCGGAAGATGAGTCTAATGGCGTATTCAATACGCGTCGAGTAAGCTTGTGCAAATGATGATGGAAACGAACTACATGCTAACGACAGGTGTAGTGTGACGTCCTTATCGCTAGCTTTGACGCTACACTTCTGCGATCGTCTGGGGTCGAACTACTGCAAACACTATGGGCACATGGCATCAGTGCCGAGATGGCCAAAGACGCGAGATCGCCGGAAGACTTGGCGTCGAAACACCGCGATGAGTCTTATTCGTGGACTGTCATTATCAAGCAAGATTCCATCCTGAAGGTTAAGAGCGAACGGAAAGACGTTTCGGACGTGGACATTCCCACGGCGCAACTACTTTCGTGGCTTCGAAGCGAGATTCGCGAACGCGACTCCAAGAATGTCGTGAAGCTTCGTGGCAATCCTCAGCAAGCAGAAACATCAAGCACTGGGGATCGGGATCCAGATCAGGAAGTCAAAGTACTGACTGCCCAGACGCGCAGTAAGAAGTTCAACCGCCGTACAGTCGTGGAGCAAGCTCAGATCAGCGCCGGATCGCAGGTGCGCTCGTTCTTGGATGGTCCGATCCTCGCGATCGAGACGACCGACCAGGTGATGGATCTGATGCGAGATGCGAGCCTGTCTGACCCGGAGAGCTGGCGTAAGGTAGAGCACGCGGTGACGACGTCGGAGAAGAAGTATGTTCGGGAAATACATGAACAGCTCGATGCGTGGCGTTATCAGTACGAGATCAGCAACGCTTCGAGGCATTCGTTCCTGTACAACTTTAGGTCGGGGACCTGTATATACTATGACCTAGGGGCTTGATGGTTGAATTAGTAGTAGATGGTTGAAAATAGACACTCTTGTGCGGTATGCTGACGTTACTCATCCATCGAGTTTTATTATTGACACTCAATATACTCGGGGTTCCCTGCCCATCAAATTTCATCAAGTCACGATTGCACGAAACTGCACTGCAAGTTCTTGTTTCTGGCGGGATCTCCTTGACGACTGCTCGATGACGAAACTGCCATTTAGCCTTATTATTATAATGGCGACAACTTGCGATTTTTGCAGAGTCATCAAAAGTTGTTTAATTTCTATAGGGTAACATCCTCAGTAGAGCTAAGGACATGCGGAGTACAGGCTTCATACGTGATACTTGTTGTTCTACGTAGTAGAAAGCAAAACAGCGTACTTAAAGAACCGTGCAGTGATTGGATAGCTACAAAGCTACGGCACTATTCCCATTGATCACATGATAATTGTGAACATAGCAACATTAGGGCTTTGCCCAATAGGGGCACAGCCAGTACTAAAAGGCCTGATCAAAGGCTTCTCTTTTATAGTAATTCATAGCTAATCAAATCATCTATTCCATATACTTATATACTCAGCTCCTCATTACAGTTATGAGCCCAGATGGTTAAATCATTAAACCAGTAACTTCAAAACCTATTCTAACGCTCCTCTAAGAATGACCAACAACTTCTACACAAAGCCAACTACAGCTCTTAAACTCAACCATTCCTCAGACTATATCGCCTGGTATGAATACCTTCAATCATTCTACTTAATACACGATATCTGGGAATACTTCGATCCAGAAAGACCAGATCAACCAACCGATGATTTCAAGGCTATAATTACAGTTAACCCTGAAATGGTCAGTAAGAAGCTCGAATCATGGAATGCAGGCGCTATACCGAATGCAACCTATCAACGAATAGCTCTCGAGGCAGTCAGAGAAGAAGTCAAGTATCTCAATAATCGGATCAGCAACCTTGAGAAGTACTCTATTGGTATCAAATCCTGGTTCAATGAGTCAATAGAGAGTCTGGCTATGATACAGATTCAACGCTCACTTATTGAGGGAAATAAGCCCAGGACAGCTAGAGCGCTGATCAGGGCTGTGCGAGACAGGTACAAACCTAACGATGGCTAATCAAATCGTCTGTTCCGTATACTTACGTGCTCGGCTCCTCATTGCAGTGTTTGAATGTCTACAGTATCTACGTACTGAAGTATGATTTATAAGGAACGAAATCCGGATCCGGTGAAGCCGGCCACCCACCGGGTCTCACAGCCAGGAAGTGCGGGCGGTACCGGCGGGTACGTACCGGATCCTGAGACGAGACTTAGAAAGTGGCATCGGAGCCCGGGCAAGTGGGTTTCTGGTGGGGACGGATGGGTCAGGGGACTTTTATCGACGTCAGTCACCGGTTCAGGTACGTGCTCGGCGTCTGTACTTGAGATGTCACACGATGGCAGCTGGCTCGAGTGACGGACGGTAGGGTTCGGGCAGATAAACGCAAGCCAGTCCTCCTTTGATGATGAGTAGTGTTTCTTGAGTCGATATCTATAATCGTCAATGATTTTATCGATGAACAGTTGCAAATGGCAGACGTGCCGTGAATATTAAGCTGAGCTGGTCATCGCCCTCATGGTACCTGAGGGGTACCGGAAAGCGGTACACCCCTGGGCTAACTCTAGACTAGAGAGGAGGGGCAGTCGGCAGGTATGATAGCGCGCTGACCTGGGTCCTTCCCACACTTTCCGTACAGTACAGCACAGTACAGCACAGTACAGTACCTGCTAGGCTTATCGCTACCACTTTCGGAGGCGGGCAGACCGAACATGACTCTCTGCCCTTTCTCGTTCTTCCCTGGAAATCGCCTCCACAACTCAACACCAGGAAAACCCACCTCCTCTTTCCTCTGTATCTGTAAAAGGATCCCTCCTTTGGCTAGGCTACTCTCTCTTCTCAGCTCATTCACTATTCACTTTTTGCTACGCTGAGTTGGCATTTTTGTCGATTCTAGCCGTGGCCTGATCACTTGGATTCACTGACCGACTCGCCTCAACCGCCTTTGGGCGCCCGCTCTCCCGCGTTTGCCCACCTACTAGCCGTTCGCCGCCGACCTTGACGCTGCCTATCAACCTCCTCCTCCTCCTCGACCGCCTTTCTCTTTGCTTACCTGTCGCTCTACACCCAGGTTTCGCGAGAACCTTCCCGATCGTTCTGACTATCCACACGACGCTTCCTTGATTCATTCTCGGCACTTCATCTACACAACCCAGGTTGGCATCGCGACTTGGACATCAATATTTCCACCATGGCTCAGAAGCGTCTTATGCAGGAGTTGCAGCCTCTCCAGAAGGAGAAGTGGGTAAACATTGAGGTACGGTATTGACTTGCAATGTCCTATTCGGTGTGATCGTCTGCATCATTATTCGAAGCTTTCACCAAGACGACTGCTGACTCTTCATCATAGACTGACGACACAAACCTCTTCCGCTGGAAGCTCGGTCTCTGGGTTGTAAATCCTGACAGTGTGTGGCATGGAGCCTACCTCAGAGCCGACATGCGTTTTCCTGTCGAATACCCTTACCAACCGCCCACCTTCCGCTTTCTCACGAAGAACATGTGCCACCCCAACGTGTATGCCGACGGAAACCTCTGTATCTCCATCTTGCACCGCCCTGGCGAGGATGAACAGTCGGGCGAGCTCGCAAGCGAACGATGGAACGTCCTCCACGGTGTCGAGTCTGTCCTGCGATCCGTCCTCCTTCTTTTAGACGACCCCGAGATCAACTCGCCTGCCAATGTCGACGCTAGCGTCCTGTACCGCGACCACCGTGCCGAATATGACAGACGTGCGAAGGAGATCGTTGAAAAATCGAAGCGAGACATCCCGGAAGGCATGAGCATGCCTACCCCGGCCGAGCTGACGCCTGCACCTCAGAAGCCTGTCGACGATGATGCCGACTTTTGGAACATGACAGACGAGGAAGAAGACTTTGGTGGCAGTGACAGTGACAATGATATGGAGGATTTTGACGATGACGATGACGATGACGAAGATGGGAACTAGAGCCCCAACTGACGGCACCTACCCAAGAAACGACGAGGCGGCGGCAGGCGGACCCGTCAATTCGCAGTCTTACTTGCTGCTTCTCATTACGCTGGTCATTTGCTTTCTTCTTTCCTGCGGCATAGCGAATGTTTCCTTTCTCTTTCCTATTTGCTTGTCTTCTTGGCGTTATTCACGGACTGGCCCGGCCAGGAATATGCATCGAGCAGCGGACACTTTGGGCTGTCCACAGTAAGATAGCATGGCGCATGAACTTCAAGGCGCCTGCGGATCTTGCATGGCTCTACTTTTGGAAGTTGGTAGTCACTTTTCAGTGGCCGTATATTGAGAATTAGATTTTCTTTTTCCTTTTCTGAAATAGACAGATGCTCAAAGGGTGGTGATCAATACTTTCTCGATATCTAGACGAGTGCTATTAGAGAAAGTTCATAATGACTCCTTCATACTTGGAATTTGCTGTGAATCTCGGGAAATAATCCTCAGCACACTTGAGGTAATGGGCCTCGACTCTAAGAGCCAACCAATTTGGTACCGAGAATTAAATCGTTTCCCAGCAATTCGTTTATACTCGCAGTCATATTTACTTAATCAACAGCGTCGCCAATGGCAAATGCAACCACGTCAGCCAGAAAATGGCTGTCGTAGCTGAGATGTTCCTCTTGACGAGCAACATCAGCCTTACAATCATCAGTGCTTGACTGGCGTTTTCTTCGAACCAACAGCCCCTGTTGTGAACCACTCAGACGCTCATCGGTTGAACATTCTAGGTTCCTAGTCAGAGCCCGTCAGGAGGTGGCGAAATCCCCCGTGTAGATAGCATGCACCTCACTCGAGATCCATCGACGGAGCCGACCCTGACTGGCTCTGCGGTAGCGTCACAAATGATGGGGGTCGAACCCGCTCTTGCATTTCTGGCGGTGGCTCGTCTGTCTGTTGGATATCTGTTGTTACTTTATTCGTCTCGGCTTCGTCGCGTCCCTTACTATCGACATCCAACGGCCGTTCGTGTTCTTGCTTTTCGGCAGCTTCTGCAATGGCCGTGCGTGGTGTCATTATGGCCGACGTATTCTCCGTCGACGTAGATGACCCTGCAGGGTATCTGAGAGTGGCTCTGTCCCGTGCACTAAGCGAGTCTATGCCGACACTCCGTGCGATATCATCGGTATGGTGATCCTCGTAATCCGTCACCTGACCTTCGATATTATCGATCTGGTCGGTAAATGAACTTTCAAGCCCATCCCTGTCATCGCTACCGATCGAGGCGCGATTAGTGTCCATCGAGTCTGCGCTGTCGGAACGATGCTTTCGTTTTGAAGGCGAGGTTGATTCGACGAGAGCGGACCGGGTCTCACGTGTCTCAGCTTTCTCAGCTATCTCTCGGTTGAGCTCTTGACGGAAGGCCTTATTTTCCGCCTTCGCGAAGCGCTCAAGCGAACTCGGTAATGGCTCTCGGGGCATATCGAGGGCTTTTTCCGTTGAGAAAACCAATAGGGGTGTCTTTGTTTCCTGCCACATGTCACGGAATACCCGTTCAATCTCAATTTTCTGTCGGATCTATTAGCCAAGAATTGTACTGCATGTCCAGGAGAAACTCCCACCTCTGCCTTTACTGGTTGCTCGCTCTCTGGCACATATGCTAACCGCCACCACTGATCAGATCTTGGCTTAGACTCCTCGTGTAAATCTATGAGGTCCGCCTCGGCCCGTTGACAGACGTAGACGACATCTTTGGAAGTTGCCACACCTCGCAGGAGATATTTCTTGCAGGTCATGGGCTGTGGCCTGCCGGGCTTATCCGGATTGGTTAAGAGTTTCCCCAAGAACCTTTGGCGAACCTTGATCCGTTCGAGATCTTCTTCGAGACCTATTTGAGAGCAATATTAGCAGCCATTCATACAACCAAGTGTGGCGGTTATATTACCCTTTACTCTGGCTTCGAGATTAGAAAGCAACTCTTCCGTATATTTCAAAACTTCTGAGACCTTGTTGTACTGTTCCTTACCCTCGTCGTCTTCGTCATGAGGTGCAGCTCTGTAGTCGTGATATTTATAGATATCAAACCCAGCGTTCTCCATGGCTCGAAAGCGTTTTAAGTTGTCCAAATAGTCGCCATAGCCTTTCCACTGGTCTGCAGCAGTCTTTAACAGCACTCTCTTGTCGTACACCTGGTTGTTCCAGTTATCGCGCCATTGGTAGATGCGCTGCTCTTCTTCCAGAATCCTGGCCATCTCCTTCCTCGTCTTACACCATCCAAGTTGAACACGACGAGCCTCCTCTTTCCGGCTTGCGATATACCTTTCCGGATAAAATTCCTCCGGTATCTCAATCGAGTCTTCCGGGCCATCACCGCTAATCTTGACAGTGAAAACTTCGCCCATTTCTTTAAACATTGCCATTTTTGAGCCTTCGTGTATCTCGTTCCAGCCGAGAACATCACTCCACATGACATGATCCATGGACTCATAGAAGGTCTTGATGGCGCTATAATCGCTCCGTGTGTGTTCCATTTCCAATAGGCCAAAATTGGCGTCTTCGTAGCCCAAACCATCACCTTGAACCTCGGTCAATGAAGCAATTTGCATCAGGGGTTTAATGTAGTCGCCGTTCCGGTTCCCCAGCTGCTCATAGAATTGCTTCTCAGCGCCCTCATTTGACGAGGGAATGAGGTCAGTCAATACGCTGACGGTACCATGGCTTCGTTCGGTGGTGTTCAGGAAGGCCATGAGTCGATGTAGTTCTTCGTCGAAATCGGCCTGGCCCTGATTGTGTTCTCCCCAGCTGAGCTCGCCAGCCTGCAACTGCGAAAGGATATGCGGGGGCAGAATCTGCTGCCCCCTCCACCACTCACTGTCGTAGCCATATGATGTTGCAGGTTCACCTGAGCCTAGTAATATGTTGTAAGCGAGAGGTATCTCGTATAGAATCGTCAATAGCGCTCCGAGTCTATGATCGCCAGATGTAACATCCCCTTGAACCAGGAAAGCGGGAGCTCCAACGGCTCGCTTCCTCAACGACGGCACAGGAATGGTGTTCGATCTCGTTTGGGAAGAATTGATGGGAACCATAGCCCAGGAATCCTCTTCGTATGTGCTGCGGTTGGCAGGGCCAAAGTAAGGGGATATCTTGTTCGCTTCTGCGATACCTGACTCCTGTTGGGGCATACTGATGCCTGCTTCCTGGGCCGATTCTCTCAGTGCCCTCTCCATATCCTCATCTTCTTGGGCTCGGCTGTTCGGCACACCTGTGGAACCAGTTAGACTGTAGTCAGCGTCACAGGGAAGGTCAGTACCGGTTGCGTCTGTCGCAGTCCAGTCTATCATCCTACCCAGTGGCGATCGGTTGTTGGATCGTGAAGGAGGTCTCGAAGGCGCTCCTTGAGCGAAGGCCTCTGACGGAGGAGTGACTCCCTGAATAACGTCATTCTGATTCGGAGACTCGACATGGAAAGCTGCGAAAACGGTTAACCAACAGGGTCTGGAGGAGATCGAGGCTTCTCATACATATGCCAGTACTGTTATCAACGCCCTCTCTATCCGCTTTGAACAAAGATTCGTCCCAAGCCTTTTGATATTTTTGTCGGAACTGCAGTAGTAGATTTAGTACAGCCCTTTCTCAGAGGATTCTAAAAGTCCGTACGCTTTCGGGGTTGTCCCAGTACTGCGAGATGACGATGTCGCAATTTCGATTGTTGTTCTGCAGAGTCATGAGATCAGTATCGAACCAGAAGCTTACGCCACCACGATCCTAGCAGCACGAACCTTGAGTGCCTGGGTAACCAAGAAGCGGTCGTCAACGGGGTTCAGACCAGCAAAGTCAATGACTTTTTGGATCTCATCCTCCGATGGCTCCATGGCTGCCAAATTGACCTGGGTGGTGACGTCTGGGTCGTGGATGCGCAAGAAAGGACAATGAAGGTCGACCACTGGCAGCTGTTGGCACCGCCAGCTATCGAGCTTTTAGCTAACTGCATACGGCCTAGCGGGGCTTGAGGCCTAGCGGGGCTTTTTTGCTGTCATGGAGTTGTTCATCTCACAACATTGGCTTGCGTTGAGCTTTGGATTGCTGTTACTTATATAGAATAGCCGTTGATATTGAGAAATATCTAATCGAACATTGGACACGGTGCATGATTTCTAGTTTAAAGAAGCTCTGGATCAAGCAAAGAAAAGAAGAGGTCAATTCTTCCAGTATAGTTCCCAAATCAAAGCTACAGCTTTCAGATGCATTGTGCACTAAGAACAAGTATTGTGCCAGTACTGCCGATTCTCTCTAATAACGAACGACCTTGACATGTATTCATGTTACGCGTTTGCACGTTTTGACTGCAACATCTTCAACGGTTTCCGATGTCATGAGAGAGAAAGCGTTTGCCTCTGGTTATCCGATTTCCTGAGATATAGTTGGGAGGGAGCTTCAAACGCGAGTATCGTGCGTGTTCACCAGGCAATGTTTACCAGTAGTCTAGAATTAAAAGAAGACGACAACTCATTCTGAAATGGGTTCTCTCATTCGCGAAAAGGCTGCTGGCTTATCTAGATCAACTTGAACCACTGTGTCTTCCTTTGCGAGCTTTCGTGGGAGGAAGGTTCTAGAATGTTCGACTCGTACTGTAGAGAGGATGTGACTGCATGCTGCACTGTGCCCCGTAGGCTTGATTCTGAGGTACCGGTACCAGACGGCGCCTAGCCACGTCACGTTCAGCTCCATGCAAACACATCAATACTTTCTTGTCAAATGAGAACCGAGTTGTTGAGATGTATGAAATTGTCTGTCCTGTGTCCGATTCAAATGATTTCGCAGCAGGTAAGCTCTTCATTAATATGAAGCTGGTGCTTAAGTCTTTATTCTAGAAGCTCCACCAAAGCTTCAAGACTTAGCGCCGTCTCCGCCGTGGAATAGCGTCATCACGGGGGCAGTCAGTTAAACCCGTCAGGTAGTGGTCAGGTATCGCCCACCATTATGCGTCCCAAAGCCTGATACCATATACTAATGGAGACGTATCGAGCCCATCTGGGTCGGAAACCTGCTTGGATTATCCTGCTCAAATACCTGATTCGTATCCAGTAAATACTATCTAGTTAGTAAGTTGTATAGTAATGAAGTGCACTTTCAGATTCGTACAGGACAGAAACTCTCAAGCGAATATCCAGGCCCGTCCGGAATTAGATCGACATCACTCGGCTGGAGCCATACCGAAGCTTCCACAAGATCCCATGCCCCAGTCTTTTACAAGAAGCTCGTGCCCTCTGTTACTATACCGCAGTATGTGCCAGGGCCAGCTAGAACCGCCCTGTAAGGTAGCGGAGCTGAGTGTGGCAGAGAGCACTGTTATGTTTCCCCTCCTGTACCGCAAGACCCACTGGCGGAGCCTGGCGTCACTAGATTCGCTCGACGGGGGGTAGAGTGTCTTTCGAGTTCCATATCATGCTTCCGTAAAGCCTCTGGACTGGGTTGCTCCATCCATCTTCCCCAACCTTGGAACTTTACTCAGACAATTTACCTGTTCCTTACCTCTTGATTTTCTTCTCCTCTCATCACACCTTTCGCGCAAGACTATCGTGTTCTACACCCTGCGCTCTTAGTGATATCATCCAACCGCACCTGGCATCAACACGATCGAATACCACCCACTTAACTTAAACACGAGACCATCATTCTCAGTTCTGCAACACCGAGCCCCGACTCAACTTAGAGCACAATCATGGTCAAGGAGACTAAGCTCTACGATACCCTCAATGTCAAGCCTGAGGCTACTCAGGATGAGATCAAGAAGGGTTACAGGTAAGCCTTGCATTTACGCCCAACCCGATAGCCATCTAGGCGACCACATCTAACCAAATCGTGCAGAAAGGCAGCCTTGAAACATCACCCCGACAAGAACAAGGATAACCCAGACGCAGCCGAGAAATTCAAGGAGTGTTCTCAGGCCTACGAAATCCTCTCGGACCCAGAGAAGCGCAAGATCTATGACCAATATGGCCTCGAATTCCTACTTCGCGGCGGCGGCGCTCCACCTCCAGAAGGTGCAGGTGGCAACCCCTTCGCTGCTGGAGGTATGCCCGGTGGCTTTGGTGGATTCAACTTCGAAGGCGGCGCTCCTGGTGGAGGCACGCGGACATTCCACTTCAACACCGGCGGCAGCGGTCCCAGCGGTTTCAGTTTCAACAACCCCGAGGACATCTTTGCCGAATTCATGCGATCCCAGGGTCCTGGCATGCGCGGTGGCGGCGGCGGCGGCGGTATGGGGGACGACGACGATTTTGCCAACATCTTCTCATCGTTTGGAGGCGGAGGTCCTCGGGGAGGTCGCAGCTCACGAGCGAGAAACTCGGGCTTTGGCGAGCCACGGGGTCGAGAGGCGACACCTGAAGTAACAACTGTTGAGCGACCTCTACCTTTGACACTAGAGGAGCTCAACAACGGAGTTACTAAGAAGATGAAGATTAAGCGCAAGACATTCGACGAATCAGGCAAGCGGGTGCAGACAGACCAGGTTCTGGAGGTACCCATCAAGCCGGGTCTGAAGAAGGGCTCCAAGATCAAGTTCAATGGAGTTGGCGATCAGGTAGAGGGAGGCCGGCAAGATTTGCATTTCATCGTCGAAGAGGTAAGCAATCCCTTAAATTCTAACGATGACATGGGAGGATAACTAACGATATCTGCAGAAACCACACGTACTGTACAAGCGCGAAGACAATGATATCGTGCAGACCGTCACACTGGATCTCAAGGAGGCCCTGACGGGCTGGAAGCGAACGGTGACAACCATCGACGGCCGACAAATCAATCTTGACAAGGGTGGGCCGACACAGCCCGGAAGCGAAGAGCGGTACCCCGGCTTGGGAATGCCCATTTCCAAGAAGCCCGGCACTCGAGGCGATTTTGTGATTCGTTACAAGGTCAACTTCCCATCTAGCTTGACGGCAGAGCAGAAGCAGAAGTTGAAGGAGATCCTATGAGCCAACGTAAGCGGAAACACGAAACGAAAAAAACAAGAAGCAAGCGTCGACAAGCCGAAAAAACCGCCATGCGCACTGTGTCCCGAGAGCATGTGGGTTATTGATCAGCTGCCGTCTAGAGTAAGGTGGGAGCGACAGTCTGAGTCCGCCGGCTCTCGAACCAGAACTATATACCGTGTGTCGCTCGCCAGTGATTTGGTTGTGAACCTACGGAACTGGCTGAACCGCCCTGCTCGAGTTCATGATTCAGGTCTGAAGAGTAGGTGTTAAGGCGTTGGATTGGATTAATTGTATTGACGAGTGATGAGCAAAGACATTAGCGGAGCTGAAGGGAGATTTTGTTGACTCGAGGATGGTGGATTTGCTGAGTAGAGTTACATAGCCTAATTTTGTCTTTAATATCCATTTGAAATTCCAACCTCTCTACTTCATCCAAGGTATACTTGTATAGTAACAAGAGGAGGTTCGAGACGCAGCTTTCACCTCTATCCTCCAGACGAAGCCGAGTATGGCACGATCACGAGAATTAAGCTACTCAAAGCGGGCATCCGCCCAGAGGCATGGCGATGACGACATTATGAAGGGGAGTGGAGAAGCACTAACATCAAGGAGGAACGAACTACTCTAGCGGAGGGGCAGACGGAGGGGTAGGGGTTGTTTACTGTAGCTTGATAGTTACTCTAGAGTACTGTAGCTTTTACTGGCTTTGGTTAACATGTGCCGAAAGGAGTAACTTAAGTGTATCAAAATCGACCGAGGAAGCGGAAGCAGTCGAGGCTTTTGGTGGGGGATGGGCTTGGGATGAGTTTAGGCTGTCTTCAGCATTTGGGGGTTAAAGGGAATTGACGGAATGGAATGCAAGGATTGGATAAATGCACCACTGAGGTATTTTCGTCCCACTCGGTTCAACGTACGGTAGGATGACGGGCGTGGTAGATAGAGGAAGGCCATGATGCGGTTGTGCCTCCCATGAGACCGCTGACTGGTGACCCAGGCAGGATTGGCAGGTTTCGGCTTCATGAGCGTACATGTGGCCTCGACGACGAATGCGATTGAAGGAAGGAATCTACCGCATTGCATTGGCAGAAGTGATTAGGAAACAGTGACAATCTGCCATCTTCATTCGGTTCAACGGCCCAGGTCTTCCAGTTCGCTTCGGTTTACGGACTAATAAACCGGGAAATAAGCTACTATTCTAACATGTTCCGTAATGCGCCAGCTCCCGCAACCCACCCCGCACCGCTCCTCCATTGCATAGAACATCCGGCTCCCTCTTAAGTTGAAAGTCTCGGCCTCTTCTTCTTCTTCTTCTTCTTCTCATCCCCTCCCTTCTCATACCCACTGTACTTCTTCGTCTGCTCTAACTAGATAGATCCTCTTCTAAGTGCCCATCTTGTTCAGTCCCCTCCTATACCATCACCTCTAATTCACCAACATCAACCGCCAACATGCCTCAAGTATGTTACCCCTCACAACACCCGCTCACGACGTCCACAGACATATCCCCACCGCTACCAGTCGTCAAGACATGCTCAAAGCTAACCGACCACTAGATCACCGCCCTCCTCTTCGACTGCGACAACACCCTCGTCCTATCCGAGGAGCTCGCCTTCGAAGCCTGCGCCGGCCTCATCAACGAGATCTGCGAAGCCCGCAATGTCGAGATGCGCTTCACGGGCGAGACCCTGATCAAGGAATTCGTCGGCCAGAACTTCCGCGGCATGCTCCTCTCCCTGCAAAAAGTCCACGGAATCGACATCTCCCCCGAAGACCTCGAGGACTATGTCCGCGCCGAAGAGGATGCCGTCATTGCCAAGCTCAAGGAGTCGCTGAGGCCCTGCCCCGGTGTTGACGAGCAGCTCGAGAAGCTCGCTGCTTCGGGCAAGTACCAGTTGGCTGTCGTCTCCTCTTCAGCTCTCCGTCGAGTGCGCGCTTCTATCGAGAAGGTTGGCCAGGATAAGTTCTTCAAGGGCGACGTCGTCTTCTCTGCCGCGACCAGTCTCGAGAAGCCTACTAGCAAACCCGACCCTGCAATCTACCTACACGCCCTCGACAAGCTCGGAAAGAAGGCTGAAGAGAGCGTCGCTATTGAAGACAGCAAGAGCGGTACTCTGAGCGGTACCCGCGCTGGTATCAAAGTTGTCGGTTACGTTGGACCCTACGCCGCCGACAAGCAGGATGAGATGGCGCAGGTTCTCAAGGATGCTGGCGCTGTCGTCGTCATGCGGGATTGGGCCGAGTTCCCCTCTGTGCTGGAGAAGATTGAGGCGGGAAGCATTTAAGTGAAGAGAGAGATGCACAGTGCGTTTGCACATCTTACGTATGCTTTATACATTGGTAGCGGAGTTTGGGAGTCGTTTATTTTCCTCTAGACACGTTCCATCACGTGGTACGCATAGAGATGAACGAAATATACAATCTAATGACGAGAAATCGCTGTCTTCATCGTCGCCAGTCCATGAGGAAGCTGTTGACGCTTTGAAGTGTGCTCCTACTAGGATTTGCCTCCGGATAAGTTGTCATGATGGCCCCGAGCCGGGCCCTGACAAGCGTCTTGGTGAATGACACTTCGGCACCTGGCACGCGAAACTTGCCCTTGTCGTCGAAGAGATAGCAGTTCAACGCCAGTGCCAAACCCACGGACAAGTCCTTACCCGATTCGCAGGCAATGGTAATATGGCCGGGAAACGTCTCATCCGCGGCATTCGCAGCTCGAGACGCAAGAAACTTGTACGCAAAGGCACATAGATCGGGCAGGGCAGATCGCATGTTCCGGCTGGCAGTCTTACCCTTACCAAGGCTGGCACGCATGTACGACTGCGACCGAACCCAACTATCCGCAGGCGTAACCTCTTGAGTAAGAGCTATGCGACACTCGTTATCGTCTGCGCTAGCATCCAGAGGGAGGGGGCAGACGGTGATGTAAGGCGTCAAGTGTCTCTGCCGGCTCGAGTCGTCAACGTTATTATCAGAAGCGGCAGCTTGCTCGTTGACGAGACTGACGATCAGCTCCGGTAAATCAGCCTCCGCGGCTGCGAGAAGCTCGTCGACGTGCGACCAGAACAATGGGGGCGTAAGACCATGCGCCCAGTTCTCCGTATCGTCGCCCGCACCTTGGACGTACCCGCCCTCGTCCATCTCCGAGCCTACGACACGGCGACTAGCGGTGCAGCAGATGACGGGGCGGTAGTCGTCGAAGACGGATGCCTCTCCTCCATCGGGGAGGGCGGAGTCCGGGGTCACCCACGCAGGACGGAGAGGTTTGGTGAGGCTTTGCGGAAGGTCTAGGTTAAGGGCCCGAAGAGAGGAGAGGAATTCGGGGAGGAGGGCTTCGATCTGGGCGTGGGATGAGCGAGAGAGGTGAGGGGGGAGGTGGAGGATTGGTGACAGGGGGTGAGAGGGGAGGAGGGCGAGGTTGAGCACTGTACACCAGATCGGAAGGGTGGTTGAAAGGGCGTCGGGCATGCCTGAGAAGGTAGCTGGTCAGCACAAGAGATTTCAGGCCGCGGAAGTTTTCAGACGGGGGAAGATGGAGAATCAGAGGGGTTTACTCACGTTTACCGCGACGTGTAGAATCGACGACGATGATGCTGCAAGCCTGTTAGTTAAACTCCCGAAGGTAATCAACCACAACCATCCAACCATGTGCCTCTCGGAGAAGAACTGGCGCAGAAGATGTCGCACTTGACCAGGCAGACTAAACGTACCCATCATTCTTCTCAATCACCTCGACCAGATGCAGGTTCAACCTCCTCGTACTAAACTTCCACGCCCTCTCATGCCCATCCGTGCTCTTGAAGTACGCGCTCGCCTTCTTATCCTCGGGCGGTATATACCAGCTTCCGCAACGCTCGTTCGCGACAAGAGGCCTCGTGCCGTACGCCTCGGCGAGGCGGGAGACGAAGGCGGCGTCGGCGCGTATGCTGGCGAGGCGGTTGTGGATGCTGAGGGTTGTGCGCTTGAGGGATGTCATGAGCTGCGACATGGAGGGCTGCTCGGCTTGAGGGAAGATGAGATCCGAGTAGTGTGGTTCTGGCATCTCGACGGTATTTCTTTTTCTCTCTCTTTTTTTCCCCTCCCTCTCCTTGTTTTTCTCCCTCTCCTTGTTTTTCTCTCCGTGCCGTACAGGTAACTGAGGTAGTGGTGGAGCAGGAGAAGCGAAGTGGTTGTTGAGGAGTACAGTGAGCGTGTAAAAGCTATGATGGTGTAGTGTTTGTATGTAGCTGTGGGATTTTCTACTCTAACAGATAGGACTCATGCTTTTAAGCCAGAGGTGGGAGGGATCCACCCAACTTTTACTTTTCAAGCATCGCAAACTCTCGACACTGACTTAGACTCGTAAAGAGTATAACAGTTCTAAAGATGAAGACGCAAAATGCGAAAACGCAGAAGATGAGAATGCCCAGCTCCATCATTGATTCGCACTGTTTCACATGACGCATATACATGCAAGCTGTCGTTGAGCTACCTACCTACTCCAACTTCCACTTCCCACCTTCTATCACAATCTTGACCTCCCTTCCTTCGTCAATACTCCTACGGCCGGCCTCCAAGATCGCCGTCGTAGCGATAGTGTTCCCGAGCGTGGGCAGGTCCTTAGCATCCAAGTCCTCCGGCTTCACCTTGCCGGCGTTGATCGCCCGGCATCCGTCGACAAACTTCTCGAGGGAGATGTACCCGTAACCCGTCTGCCCTGCAAAGTTGCCGTCCTCGTCTGGCGCATAGCGCATGTAGAACGGGTTGTACCACGCCAGCTGGCCCACGCTGTCGTCGGCGACGTCGTAGCCGCGCTTGGCTTGGTCGATGCGGATCTCGCCGTTGGCGGCTAGGTAGTGGAAGTACTGGTTCGAGTGCACGCCCGCGCGCTGAGGTGCCGTCCACGAGGCCGTGTAGACGCCCACGGCGCGCTTGCTCTCGTCGTCCTTCTTGGCCCAGGTGACGAGCAGCGAGATGGTGTCCTCCGTGGCTGGGTCGCAGCCCAGATCCACCGCGACACCCTTGGAGGACGAGGCCGAGACGCGGACGGGGACGTATCCGCGCTGCTGCACCATGGAGTCGCAGATGTCGACGTGGTGGCTGTTCAGGTAGTACGAGATGTCCGACTCCTTGCCCGCCCAGGCCTTGAAGGTCTCGAGCTGGGACTTGGGCTGAGACATGTAGCTGTAGAAGTAGTTGAAGTCGCCCAGGCCCTGAGCCTTGGCACGCGCGTCGCTGTAGGCGGGATCGAAGCGCTTGTGGTGCTCCACGTAGACGTAGACGCCGTGCTTGCGGGAGAGGTCGACGAGCTCCTGGTGCTGCTCGAGGACCTTGACGGCGGGCTTGGTGAGGAGGACGTGGATGCCGCGCTCGATGGCGTAGCGGGCGATGGGGTAGTGAGTCGGGTCGGGCGTGAAGATGGTGATGGCGTCGCCGGCCTCGAGGCTGTCGATGGCTGACCTGTAGGCGTCCGGGTCGACGGCGTCGTTGGCGGGGAACGAGTCGAAGGATGTGTCGAGGTTGTTGTATACTTGTCTGATGTTCTTGTCGAGATGTTCACCTATATCTCGTGAGCTTGGGGTTCGTGACGGGAGGAGAGCGTAGTGAGCGGTATCAGGGCGTACGGATGGCGGGGAACTTCTTCCCGTTGACTCCTACCATGCCCAGCTTGGCGACCTTTTCGCGACGTCGGAGGTCGAATAGACTGAGCCCGACGACGCCGACCTTCTTATCCGAGCCAGAGGCACCGCCGCCGACGAAGCCGGTGGTGTACTCGCCAGTACCGACCTGATGACTTGTGAGCAGATATCCCCCGGAACGACGAACTCGCTACGCACCATGACCACGTTGAGAGGCTCCATGATGGCGACGTGCGTCGAAGCTGCGATATGTAAGTGGTCGAGATTTACGATGCTGCGCGAGCGAAGAGTTACAGACTCGAGACAAAGAAGACGAGGACAAGCTTCCGACGGCGAGAGGTGCGTCGATAGATAAAAACGTTGTACAAGATTCTTTGCTAAGGTCTCTATAGCGGATAACTCGAGGCAGAGTTCAGATGTCATGAGGGCGAGCTCTGTTTTAACCATGGCTCGTCCTCCCGGCAATAAGGCGTAGCTCGGGGGTTCTGGCCGAGATTGAGGGGCAGGATTGGAGGAGAAACGGATCCCGCACGATTCCCCCAATACGAAGCTGCCAATACGAAGCTGCGGCTTGCGTTGCTAACGGCTTCTTCCCTTTGTCTTCACGGTGTGGTGTGCGTGTCGTGTCCATCTGATGATGAGCGTGAGGCGGGACGTGCTGCATAGCATTCTCGCAATACCATCTACTGTAGCAGTGTAGCGGTCTTTACAGTGAGCTTTCTTGCTATGTAGAAGATCTACGGCACCGTTTGCTGGCTGCATTCAGGCACGAGTTGCATGGCTACTGTTAGTTTGGTAGATATCCATCTAACAGGTCACTTGGTATGTATTCAATCTTCATTTTACCTCGTCACGATGTCTCGTCTCGTTCAATAGTAAAGCCACAGCCTAAAGGCAACCCGTTTCCGACACAGTGCGAAATTAATGCTCCTCTCCTCTACTCTAGAGTAGTAACTTGGACAATGAGAGCCACCCCCAAAGCTGCTACGCATTGCCCCCTCCATCCATGTCGTCACCTACTGTACATGCTACTGTATGCTAGTTATAACGTACTGTAGTACCAGCGCTGCTACTGTAGTTCTGCTACTGTACAGTACGTGCGCTGTGCACTTTACGGCGCCCCTCCTCGCGCTTCACTGCCCCTCCCCCACCCCCACGCCACGCATGTTTTTCAGTGGAACGGTCAACTCCCCCGCATTTCTTCGTCGCTCTTTGAACTGTTCAAGATGCCAACTCTCTTTGCCGGTGGTGACCGGTCAAGCCCCCGAATCACGCACTTCCTTCCTACCTCGCTACCCCAGAGGAGTCGACGGTGCGTATGCAACCTTCAACTTGCATCTAACATCTAACCTGCAGTTGGTTGGACAGGATGGCGTGCGGCTTACACGCCGATTCATGTCCTGGCGAGACATCTCAGCAGGGATGGATAGCTTGAGCCGCCGGGGTAACTCAGCCCTTGTCTACAATTCCTCCGGTCACCAATCGTTCATCATGTACGATAGATCGTTCAGTCTACACGCCGAAGCGGTATCAGCCCATCTGCAGTAGCTCGAAGTCAAACATGTGCAGCCCAATTGGTTTCATGACCATCACGAGACCTTACGTACCTCTGCCATTGCGCCCATCGTATATCCGGTCGCTCTGGTATCCCTCCCATCTGATCTGCGAGCTGCATTCTTGGGGGAGGGTTTCTGATCAGACGTGCTCATGTTGACGTCCGGCTCCGGAAAGTTCGAAACCCACCCCCAACCTTAGCCTCACACATAACGCACCCACGTCGTCAGCTCTCATGACCATCGACAGGCATCCTTGCACGTCTCACAGGAACTTTAAAGAATGTCTAGTCTAGGTTATAAAGCCCCTCGGCTCGTGTTTTCCCTTGTAAGCTGTTTAATTGATCAGCCAACCCGTTCTTGTCGCTCATCGTGGCCGCTGTTCATTGCCGCACCTGAACCTCCCCATCCCCTCCTCGTCAGTGATACCCTCGCTCCTCATAACATCCCAGTTTCTACTTCGCCTTCTTTCTTGTTACCGACCGAAACGCTACGACAGCCATGACGGTAGCAAATGGATCAAGCAACGGCCATGCCGTGGGCCGCCGACCACTCCCTACCGGCATCTACGCCCCCATCATGACCTTCTTCGACCCCAAGACCGAAGACCTCGACATCCTCACCCTCAAGAAGCACGTCCAGCGCCTCGCCCGCGCAGGTCTCGCAGGCCTCGTCACCATGGGGTCCAACGGCGAAGCCGTCCACTGCACGCGAGAGGAGAAGCTGCTCGTCACAAAAGCCACCCGCGAAGCCCTCGACGAGGCCGGCTTCAAGGACACGCCCATCATCATTGGCGCTACAGAAGGCAGCATCAGGGGCACGGTTGAGCTGACGGCTCTGGCCCAGCAGGCTGGCGCAGACTATACCCTCGTCCTTCCCCCTTCATACTACCGCGCTCAGATGGACGACGAGGCCATCCACGACTCGTTCGTCGCCCTCGCTGACGAGAGCGCTCTGCCAATCATTCTGTACAACTACCCCGGTGCCGTATCGGGAATCGACATGGGCAGCGACCTGCTCGTCAAGCTCGCGAGGCACCCCAACATCGTCGGCACCAAGTTCACCTGCGGCAGCACGGGAAAGCTCACGCGCGTAGCTCTCGAGGCCGACGCCAAGACGCCCACCAGCGAGGGGTCGGGCTACATGGCCTTTGGCGGTATAGCCGATTTCACGGTGCAGACGCTCGTGAGCGGCGGTAGCGGCATCATTGCCGGTGGCGCCAACGTCATGCCCAAGACGTGCGTGCGGGTGTGGAACCTGTACGTCGAGGGGAAGCGGGATGAGGCACAGAAGCTGCAGAAGATCCTAGCAAAGGGCGATTGGGTCTTGACCAGGGCGGCTATCGCGGGCACCAAGTCGGCGATTCAGAGCTACTACGGCTACGGCGGCTTCCCGCGGCGACCGCTGAAGAGGTTGACGGACAAGCAGGTTGCCGATATCAAGGAGGGTGTTCGCGAGATTATGGAGGTTGAGGGTTCTCTGTAGCCTGCGTACAGGGGACTGGCAGATGAAAATGGGGAAACCTTGGTCTACGGCTCGAGCATTTCATGACGAGATAGCTTCATGATGAAACGAACAATCAACCATTTTTAGTATTCGCCTTACATCGTCCTGCATATCTTGGTGTACAAGCTGCATAGTGTTTCGGCGATTCTGCAGTTTTGACTTAAAGCCAATACTGAAGCAAGCTTCGTCAGCTTGAATCTTGATCGTTTTGTTTTTGTCCTGTTCACCGCCATGATAAAGAGTGAGACAGCGCTGTAGCAGGGTAATGCAAAAAACGACGTGGCTTGGACTGGCCAACTCACTACTTGAAAATATGTAACGTATCTTGCAAGAGACTTACATTCAGTCCGTACGAGGAGGACAACATTACATGGCGAATTCACCTCAAGTTTGGAGCTTTCAAATTGAAGAGTCGACGCCTCATGGATCATGGAGGGCCATTGTTTGCGTCACTGAGCCGCCCCACCTGATTGGCTCGGGCATTTCTAAGCCGTTGATCGTAAGCCGTCCGATGACGGACTGCTCTAACACTTTCTGTCTTACATCTATCTTCTCACATCATCACACAGCTCCATACATTTTCTCATCTTACAATTCAACACCAAACGTACTTGAGATTTTCCAATCGCAGCTTGACTTGCTTAGACTGAGACGAGATGGGTGATTCTGTAGGCGCGAGGGTGTCTCGCGGCGCTGACGCGGAGCAGCAGAATGGACGCAACTCGGAGCGCACACCTCTCTTGAAGCCCGCGCGGCCAAGCGGACAGGCAGATGATTCTCGCGATGGCGAGGCACTCCCAGGTGATCAGGAAGAAGAAACAACAGTAGTCGTTGAAGAGCTTCCTTTCACGAGGCTCGCCCTCATCCTCGGCACTGTATGGCTGGGCGTCTTTCTAGGAGCCATCGACTCGACCATCATTGCCACGCTCTCAGGTCCCATATCCAGCGAATTCCACTCCCTGAGTCTCTTCTCGTGGCTCGCCACGGCATACCTCATCTCCAACGCTGCATGCCAGCCTATCTCTGGCCGCCTGACTGATATCTTCGGTCGCGGACCCGGTCTGGTGTTCAGCAATATCTTCTTCGCAGCAGGAAATCTCATCTGCGGTCTTGCCAGACATGAATCCGTCATGATCCTTGGTCGAGTCGTCGCGGGAATTGGCGGCGGCGGCTTGATGAGCATCTCTACCTTCCTAGGATCGGATCTTGTGCCCCTGCGCAAGCGAGGCGTGGTACAGGGCATGGGCAACATCAGCTACGGCACTGGTGCTATGCTGGGAGGTGTCTTTGGAGGTCTGGTCAACGACCACACAAAGATGGGATGGAGGCTAGCATTCCTTGTTCAAGTACCCCTCTCGCTCGTCTCTGCGGTTCTCGTTGCTTTCCTGGTCAGAGTCCCTCCTAAGCAATCGGATAAATCATATCTTGCTCGCATTGATTTTGGCGGTGTTTTCTTTACCATCTCATTTCTAGTGCTTCTTCTTCTGGGACTGAACTCGGGTGGCAACGTGGTTCCGTGGAAACATCCTCTCCCTCTCACGACGATTCCTCTGTCCGCTATCACGTTCGGCCTGTTCATCTGGTGGGAGAGCAGAGCGCTCCAACCCATCATCCCCGTCAGGTTACTTCTTGAGCGTACCGTTCTGAATGCCTGTCTCTGCAACCTCTTCTGCTCGATGGCCGTGATGGCCGGTCTCTTTTACATCCCGCTGTACCTTCAGGTGCTTGGCAGCAGTGCGACTCAAGCTGGTGTGCAGATGCTACCTTCACCCGTAGGTATATCTGTGGGCTCGTTGACGGCGGGCTTGGTCATGAAGAAGACGGGCAAGTATGTCAAGCTAGGGATCGGGTGTCTGGTCACTCTGATCCTTGGCATTGTCCTATTCACGGTGCAGAACGAGGACTCTCCGAAGTGGCTTACTCCCGTCGCCTTCCTATTTGTCGGCAGCGGCTATGGAGCTATGCTTACGACCACTTTATTGGCTTGTGTTGCCGCCGTTGATCATTCACAGCAAGCTGTCATTACGTCCGCTACATGTAAGGCTTCCTTTAGAAATCACACTTCTTTGTCTAACAGCCGTAGATCTTGCACGGAGCCTCGGTTCAACTGTTGGCGTCACCATTGGATCCGCCGTGTATCAAAACGTCCTCAAGGCCCAGTTGTGGAAGAGATTTGGCGACTGGCCTCATGCTGGAGAAGAGATTGATCGTATCCGAGACGATCTGGATGAGTTGAAGCATCTACCAAAGGGATGGCACGACGGCGTCATCGCCTCTTTCTTAGAGGCCTTTAGAGCCGTCTGGCTCACATTGCTTGGCCTCTCCATCATGGGCCTCATCTGCGTTTCGCTCATGAGGCAGCATACGCTGCACTCGACGCTCGAAAGACGCTAACGGGGGTTTATCAGTAAGTTGTCGTGCTTCTCGAACCGTCAGCATATCACAGGAGACAACAGAATACTCCACAGCTACTCCTAGATTGAGATCAACAAGTGGCCAAGTCACGCGTCAATTACCCGATAAGCGGTCTCCCATGCAAAGAGGATACCTGTGCTTTTGGAGAGAAATCACGATCAACCGTTCTTGCCACTCTTCCGTAATCGTAATGAAAACTTGACGTAACAGGCAGGCGCTGCGAACCTATCCTCGACTATCAAGACTCCGAAACGTCATCACCCTCATGTGGAATTCAACTAAACATCACTATCTCTCCGTCAACTGAGCAACGCTAAAGCACCACTTATTATCATGGTTTACTCTGTTCACGCTAGGCATCTTTTCCACAGACGTATAGATGAGCAGGCTTGCTCAATGCCTAGAAGTCCACCATTGAATTCGGATGACGAGTAGGAACCTGTCAATTTCGAGGGGGAAACCGAAAATAAGACCGCAATCAAGGCTGAAGATGAGATCGTTGTCAAGGTCGAAGACGACGACAAAGATAAGATTGACGACTATGTCCACGTAACGATCGAAGACGTGAGCGATGCCGATATTTCTATGCCGCCGTCATCGCCGCCGCCGACACCAAAACTGACGCAGGCTCTTCCTTCACGGAGAAGACAACACCCTTCTTTCTTGCCAAAACCTCGCGGAAAGCTGCGCAAGCCAAGGAACTTCAGTGGGCTGAAGGATCCAGGCAGAATGAGCAAAAGGAGAAGACTGCTCAACTCGCATCAACCAAGCTACGATTCCACCCGAGGTGTTGTGGAAAAGAATCTTGAAGCGCCACTATCCGGGACTCATTCTGAAAAATTACGAAAGCTCGTCCTGAATTCGCTGGAGCAGGCCTCTCCTCGTCGATACAAACGCATTGCCATGGTGCTACCCTAGGACGAGCAATACCACATGCTAGGCTTCCAGCTACGAAGCACAGAGGCGCAAATCGCCAAAGCCTTCTTCAAGACTTTGGAGTTATGGCCCTTTCTCTGCGGGGATTTTCGATATCTGGAGCCATTGTCACACAGACTAAGCCTCATTTACCCATCACAGTTGGAGCCACGCATGCTCGTGCACCTGTTCAGGTTCGAGGCACCATCTCAGGAACATCGTCACCATAGTGGGGACATCTATGGCCTCGCAGTTGACAAATTCGGGATATCTCGATTTGACTGTGGCCGTGATCCCATAGAGAACGAGAAATTTCCTCCTGTGACACTCAGAGTGAGCTTTGTCGCTGGCACGATGGTTCTCGGATTTAGCTTCGCAGAAGCCATTTTCGACGTTGAGTTCATCCATAATTTCCTTAACCGCTTCTGTATCAATACGCATAGTCCAAGTCTTAGCGAGGAATCAAGTCAGAATACCCTCCTCAAAACGTATACAGAGCCTATGAGCTGATAACGTGTTGGCAGTTACTGAGCGGAAAACACTCAATCTTCTCAGCAGTGAATTGGTTGACCGAGACTGGTTCAAATGCTACGACTGGACTAATAAGTTTATCATACCTCCAACTCCTCAATCTCGGCTCGATTATCAAGTCTTTACTTTGAAGGCTGTAATTATAGACGAGCTGTATAACATCGTTCATGATGAGTTCAAAAACCACAGGAGAAAGGCAGGCATGTTGGCTCTCTACGAAGATTGTGCATTGGCTCTTTTCTGGGTCATGATCATGCGAGCCCGTCATGAGAACCAGCGATTCAAATCAGGCGATGTTGCCCGTCTCAATATCTCATTGCCTGGCGCAGGGCACACCCGCTACCCGCCGGTAGCTGACCCGGGATACTTTAGAAATAGTACCATAACAACGGTTGCAACCAGCGATGCTAGAGACTTGATTCGGGCTCCAGAATATCCAAGTACCAAACTTCCTGATGTCATGGGATTTCACGAACTGGCCAACGCGGCGAGCCAAATCCGAAAGGCTATCAACGACGTTGACTCCAATAAGCTCCGAGCGCTTGCCACGATCAAGGATGGTCTGACACCAAGCGGAGAACAAGTGGCATATGAGAAGGCAATACGTCGCCATCATGATTGCCTCACTTTCGAAGATTGGACAAGGTTCGGCTCAGCAAATCCGATCGGCCTTCCGTTCGTTTATGATTCCAAGTCATACTTTTTTCCTTGTAGCGACACCATGAAGGAGGGTAGTATCATATTACTTCCACGAAAGGGCAATAGTGTAGGGAAAGAAGATTGGAATATCTGTGTCTGTCTTTCCGTAGAGGACTTGGATCATTTGAGATGGGGCTTAGAAGATGAAGGCTGGTGGGCAAGCCGGGAGGACATGTATGATGACTCCATCGGTACCAGGAGTTCGTTATCTGATGCTACTTCGAGCTCAGGAGACGACAAACCCTACGATGGTGGCGACACATCATTCCCTAGAGACGATAGCCCATCTCATGGGGATGGCTGTCCGCCTCCTGAAAAGGACAAAAAAAGATGCAGACTAGGTGGATTCATCAAGCCTAAAAGTTTGAGCAGGTTAGAATAAGAGGAGGATGTTACCATAGTGGGAACGCATTATTGGTGCCTTTGGAGCGAGGTGTCTATGTTGGCCAGTTTACGATAATCCGCTCTCCAAGCGGAAGCAGCGAGTCCTCAGCTACAGTTTCTTCCCCCAGAGGTTGAAGATCCATTACCAGCAATAGATAGAGCGAATTGATTATTTTCAATCAGTTACCAATCTTGCACAAAGTACCAACAATGGAAATAATGTGGGCTTCATGGAAACATGCAATCGAGGTACGCCAGCACTACTATCCTAAAGCGAACGTCGAATGCATTTGTCCACCACAACGATCCACTTTACCAGTACCATATATGCGTGCCTAATGGCGAAGACATCAAGAGCTGAGGGGGCGATATTCAGCTACTCCGACCTTGCTTGCGGTAGGATGAACTACGATAGCTGGAAGGTGGCCTAGATCCGGGTAAGTGAGACATGGAGCCGGATTGTAAGGCTACTTAGCTGAAGCCGATGGAGAGTTTAGCTGAGTGGTTTCTGACTCGACATCATACGGTGAATCTACTTGGGGTGTTATCATGTAGTGATTCGTTATATTAGGATGAACGTTTCTAAGAACTGCACAAGTTTGGGGTTGTAGATTGGATATGTTCTGAAAATCCAGAGGACAGAGCTCGTGGCGAGGATTTGACAACATGGCATTGCTAAAACTCGCTCGAGGCTTTGGATGTCTATCAGCATCAGGTGAAGCCCTCAGGTTCTATGATTAACCGAAAACGCTCGACTGGAGCTCTGTTCTCATCACACAAGCGGATGCATAGATAATAAGGCGATATGCAAAAGCCCTGACTCAGTCAAGGGGGTCCGGAATTCCTCAACTGAGGTCAAGAACAGAGTGATCTGTAAGATACATGTCTGCAATCCGAAAGAGTCGAGGTTGTGATGAATCTCAAGCAGCAGAGGCTTAGCGGGAGACGCCTTTTCTAGACCCCATGCCTCGAAAGCGGATGCGTACGATTATGCACGTTGAAGAAGCTGGAAGCAATTATTCTAGAGATGAGTCAACAGAGCCCCAGCTGCGTTGGGGATCAGATCTAAGACATTGCGATCGTAAACAGTTGGAACGCTCGCCCGGAGGCTAGCGCGGCCCCGTTTATCGAGACCAGGAGGCTAAGACAAGATCGCTTCCGAAATCCAAGAGGGAACAGACCAACGCCTTTCGAGTCTCTCTGACAGGCAGCCCTAAATTCTAGCCCCGGGTACGTTAAGACATGGGCCCAGACTGGAACAGGACGCCGCTTGGTTGAAAGTCTAAAGGGGTTTGGCGTTGATATGATAGCCCATCCGGACTCGACCTTCCAGAGACAGGCTTTTGGTGGCGGCCATATGGACGAGGGACCGGTTCTGTGAATATTCTGGACCTGAATAATCAGGTTATTACTTGGTGGTGTGGAGGCGAGCTACGTGTAGGACGTTGTCAGCGCTCGAAAGAGACTTTCCGGTTTCAGTGGACGAGCTGTTATGGGTTTGAGAGTGAAGGCCTCAACGAAGAAGAGGGATTCTTTGGAAATGTACGAAAGCGACCAGAGACTCTAGTAGATAATGAGCTCGAGTCCTGTCTCACTTCCCAGAGACACCTCGGTCTCACTTTGCAGATGCCATACGAACCCACCATGAAGACCGCACTCTCCCTTATCCTCCACTTGGTGGCATGTGCCTCCGCGCAGCGATACACTTACACCACCGAGACACTGACGGAGTGTTTCAGTACGACGCCCGCCAGCTTCGGGCCCCCAGCACCAACGCAAGGTGCTGACGACGGCTACTGGACCGTCAACATGCCGGAGTGTCGTGACTGCAACTGTCAAGGCTGCGTCTACACGCACGAATTCACGGCGACCTTTGATGTCTTCGCACCCGAGGGTACTGCGGCACAGGAGTATCCGATCAAGGAGATCTATCGGGGCATGTCTAAGATGCCCATGGCCGTTACCCGGACGGAAGTTCCGTACGGGTTCACAACTGGTGTTGCGACATGTCAAATATGCGGAGACGAGCCGATAACTGCGACGATGACCTATCCTCGCGGAGCGCAGCCATACCAGGAACACGTACCCGAGGTCACCCAGATGGAAGATGCCACACCTTTATCTCTCTCAGTTGGAGCTCCAGCGACGATGGAGACCCAAGTCTTCAAATTGGAACAAGAAGAACAAGGGTCTGGTGTCGAAGATGTCGGTGCTGAAGCAAAGGAACCGACGACGCTGTTCCGAGGCAGGATCACGAAGCGTGAAGAGGCCGAGGAAAATTCGGATACGGATTCGCAAGACGACAGCAAAACCGAGAGCACCACAGATGGCAATATTGCGATAGCAACCGGCACACGCACCACTTCAGAACAAAGTGCGACCCTAAGCGGAACACAGGACACGCCTCAGCCGACGCAGCAGCTGCAACCCTCGGCCATCTCAACTGCGGAAGCCGCGGGCGTGCGGTCGTTGCGACGAGGTCCCCTACTGGTGTTGGCTGTGACTTTGGTATTGGGGCTAGTGTTGTAGGGACGGACCTTGTGCTCGTAAATTCAAGCCGTGTCAGTTAAATCTGAGATTTGCGGGATTACGATACCCGTCTGTTCTGTTGACAGATGTAACGAGGATAACACGATAGAAGTCTTACCGCTGCCAAGCATATGCAAACCACCCTGGCGAACATGAGGTCAGTTGCCAATGGAGATGTTAGACCAAACAGAAGCCATCATCGAGCCAGTGCGTTGCCCAGCTGCAGTAGAGCTGTCAGTGCGCGAACCCAAATATGTGGATAAGGTAGCCGAAGGCGGCGGCTTCATCGGATTTGACAGCTGACGAAAGATCATCTGGAGACAAAAGGTGCGGCAACACGACGTTATTGCAAGGATGTGAGTTGCTGGGACCAGGTGGGCAGACGTTGAAGCGAGCCACGTCATTGGCTTCTCCGATGGACCCTTGAGGAGTAGATACCGTGGCGCAGCGCTCGTTTCCCCAGCCAACAGTGTGGCTTTGCGACGTCGACGCAACATCAACTGAGGCGCAGTGGATAGACAAGGCGGCTTGCTTCAGGGTTACGTTGTGTATGGCTGGTGGGGGAAATCTAAAGAGCAAACGGGCTGTAGAAAGAAAGAAGCAACTCTTACACATCATAACATAACGAGGCAGTTAGGAATATGAAGCCAGCGTCTACTTGGAGTATTTGTACCAGATACTGTAGACAACCTACTGTTGTAGGTCCCTAAATAAACCAGGCCCCCGCCCCTGCCCCACCGAGCCTCCCGCCAACCTTGGCAAGCACCACCAGTCTAGTAACGTTATAGCGTAGTCTAGCCTAGCCAAGCCAAGCCTGAACAACACAAGCCGCTCGCTGGCCAGGAAACAAGTCGCAGGAGAAGTCACCAGTCGCGAGGCCTACATAGACAGGCTGCGCTTTGCTTCTTTCTTCCCAAGCCAGCCCTTCTTCCGCGTCCCTACTTGAACATCCCTCGTTTTCGTTTTACCCTTCACCCAACTCTCTTCCCTTAACGACGACGACGAGACGAACGAGAGCAACGATTCTAACGATAGTGGGCTATTCCGACGTCACTCCCGCCATCTATTCGCAAAGATCGCAGCCTTCTTTCTCTCAGCCCCACAACCGGCACGCAGCGTTGCCCAGTTCAGATACTCTTGGAGTGGTCGAGAAGGCCTTCTGCTTCTGCGACCTTGACACACACCACTCAGCACCCGCATCTGCATCTGCCGCCATAATGAGGTTCGACATCGATCCCGATTTAGTACCCAAGCTCAAGCTTGGTCTGCACATCTCGCAATCCGTGCTATCTCTCGTCATCTGGTGTCTCGAAATCGCCGTCTTCCGGGGGAAACATGCAAAGATTACGGGAAATAACGGTTGGACGTTTGGAGTGGTGGGTTCTCAGATACATCCGAAGGATCGACTCTGCTTCGCATTGCTGACCCTCCTCAGTGCTTCCTCAGTATCCCAGCCTGGGTCTACCTTGCCATGACACCCCGCTTCAGCCGAACCCGCAAGTTCGCACAGCCCCATGCCATGCTTGCCGTCGACGGCGTCTTCACCATCATCTGGATGTCCGCCTTTGGAACGCAAGCTAGGTACAACTCAAACGGCCACTGCGGTGATGTCTGCGGCATCAGCAAGGCCATTGTTGGTTTGGGCGTTTTTGTCACGTACGTATCTAGCATATACGTATCTTGCAAAGTCACTTCCCTTTAACTGACCTCTCTCCATAGACTGCTCTTTGGTGCCACAACCTTCCTCAGCGGATACACCTTGATGTACTACAACTTCCACGGCACTTTACCAGGCTACGACAGCCGTCAGATCCGTGGTGGCGAGAACATCGATCCCGACAAGGCAGCCTTCTCCATGGCTCCCCATGATGATGAAGCTTACGAGCGCGTCAACATAGACGAACAAGAGGCTAGCAACGGCTATGGCGGCGGTTACAACAACGATTCAAGGTACGGCGATGCCAATCCTTACAGCGCCGAGGACGATGATCCGTCTCGCTACGGCGCGTTGCCGCCTCGCAACAACGCTCTCTTCGACAGCGACACTGAGTACCGCCCAAATACTCCCCTTGGCGGCTTCGCCAATCCACCCGTTGGCGATGGCTATGGTGACCATGGCACGCCAGCCCAATTCCCAGCTGGACATTATGACCGCACTATTTAGATTGCGACCCATCTGCAGAAAGATGATGAACTGTAGGATAGATCGTTGTCGGAAATCATGCGCTACGATGAAGTTGGACACATGAAAAACAGAGGAATGATACTACGTTACTGATGTATGGTAGATGACGTCTCATGTCGAGGGGCGTTTTCGGCGTTTTGTTTACGATGAGATAGAGAATAGGTAGCTAGCGACGTTTACGATCAAAGGATCAGGATGCGTGTGAAGCAATTGGGCACGAGTAAGGTGCCGCGACTGTAATCTGTGAGGTGAACAAAAGAGCAAAGGTGTACACGTAAATCAAAAGGTGATGGTTTCTAGACTAGATATTACCAAACTCCCAACGCCATCTACACTGACATGCAATGCTTTCACCATTATTTTTGACGAATTTGAACGACCACCCTGCTGCCAATTCGTTCAGAACCAAGCTGCTCTTTCCCCCTCCTTCAAGCCTTCAACTTGCTAATGCGCTTGGCAATATCAGCCGCCGTCTGCTGCATAGGATTCAACTTGCGATCCTTAGCCATCGCCCTCGTATCATCACCATACTTGGCCACCAATTTATCCAACCATTCCCTCTCCCGCTCACTCTGATGCCTCGGCTTCGCCTCCACCGGCACACGACTCTCCTCGACGAGCGACTTGACAACGTCCGTAGCATCCTCGTAATCCACGATACCACCCCACTCCTCGCCCCCCATCTTCTCGTCCCCATCCTCCTCGTCGTCGTCGATCTCGTTCAGAGGATCGTTGAGCGGGTTGGGCTTCGAGCGGCCGATGATGCGGACGATCTTGCCGTCTGCGTCGCGCTCTACGCGGGCTTCAGAAACCACGGCATTCTCGACGGTCACGATGGCGAAGGGGTCGCTGGCGGAGGTGCGCGACGTCTTGGCTGTTGCCTCGGGCTTGAGACGCTTCTCCGTACCGCCGGTGGGGGCTTTGAGACGGGCGAGGAGGCCGAGACGGCGGTAGTTTTGGGCCATGGTCTCATTCTTCTTCCTAGTGCATCGTTAGCATCGCAGGTCTCCATGCGTTGGAGCAGCGCTAGGTCCGAGAACTTTCGATCTGCGGCGTGCGCCGGGAGGGGTGTCGGTCGTACCAGTTCTTGGCGATAATGTCATTGCCGCGGGGGTTGAGGATCTTCTTTGTCCGGTTAGGCTGGCGGACGGGCTGGCGGCCGGAGCGGGCCTTCTTCTTCTGGAGTTCGCGACCCATGGCTGACGATGTGGTTTGTGTGAGGATTGGGGGACGAGGGTGTTTGGTTTGTATGGGAGGATGGATTTGTTCTGGCGGTTGAAGCGCCCGCCAAAATTTCTGATCGAGGTTGCTTATCGATAAGGATGGCAGGGGCGCTAGGCTCGAAGGAGTTCCAGGGTTGGGGTTAGCAGGGCACGGGGAAGATTTGATCTTGAAGCTGCTATTTTCCGCGAGCATCATCGTCTGACAAACTGGTTTAATACTGACATGCTGTAGGATGGAGTATTGTTCCGAGCCTCGTAATCCAAGTATATGGTGCTGGGTCCTGCTGCATACTAGGTCTCAATCACAAGACTTTTAACTGAAAACTCAAAACGGCGTTCTCGACTGACTATTCTTCTTTACAAAGAAGTCATTTAGGAGCTTTGTTAAAGAGCTAGATTTGAATTCCCTACCTCTACTATTCTATGTTTCGTAACTCATCTGTGTAATTCCCAAACGGGTCACCCTTCTGTTCAAACCTTGAACTTCCGAGGGTCCAACTGATCAATATCCGCGCTCTTCGCTGCGCCGTCGAATACAAATTCAGACATGAGCTTGCCCGTACCAGGTCCATTCTGAATACCCCAGCAAGTGTGGCCAGCTGCGACCAACAAGCCTGGCACCGACGTCTTTCCAATTAACGGTCCGCTTTCCTTGCCGAAGCGCATGTGACGCGGAAGGTAGCAAGCTTGCTTGGCCTTGACAGGGGCCGATGCGAGAACGGGGCTTATAGTGCCGATGTAAGAAGTGATGTCGTCGCATTGGGTCTCGTCGACCTCGACCTTGTCTGCCGTATCAGGCAAGGGCACAGAAGTGTCTGGTTCTCCTAGGGCAAAAGTTAGCCATCATTGTCAAAGGCCACAACGGTTGAATCGAGCGTACCGCAAGCATAGACCTCGTTGAACGGCCTGGCATAGATCTCCGGATCGACGTTACCCCGGTGCCTCCGCTTCTGGCCCATCTTAGCACGATGCTCCGGCACAAAGTCCGAGGGCAGCTGGATGTCCGTAAAGACAGCGTACGGGCTCACATCAGCCTCGTACACCACACTGTGCGCCCTTAAGCCCTCGACCTTGGCACGCGGTAAAACCTGTCCGGTCCAGGGCCCCGCCGCAATGATGATATCGGTGACGCCCTCAATAGTCTTAGTCTCGTCACTGTTGCGATCGAGGTACTCGATGCCTTCGACGCCCGTGTCCGAGCTTCGTATGGCTGTGGCCTTGGCATTGGTACGGATATCGGCGCCACCTTGCTTCGCTAGCTCGGCAATGGTCGTGGTGAAGTGAAGAGGATGCACTTGTGATGTCTCCGTCGTACCGGGCCGTCCCATCTCACCCCAATTGGAGATGACGTCGCGATCTACCCAATCGAGATCTTCAGGTAAGCTCCCCGCCGTAAATAGCTCCTTCGCAGCACCGTTCTGCTTGGGCAGCTTTTCCCAGGACTTTCCACCTTCGTTCTTTGCATCGTCCGCACGCGCTTTTTGAAGCGCCTCGATCCTACTCTTCGAAACTGTAGCATCGAAGCTTCCGCACCCGACCCTTCGGTAACCCCATTTCTGCGCGCCGCCGTGCTCTTCAGCGAGCTCGGAGTGCAGGCGGTAGGAGAGCGGGACGAGGCAGGTAGGGTAAGCCCAGAGGGCGAGAAGGCCGCCGCTCTTGCCTGATGCGCCTGGAGCGATGGATGGAGCGGCTTCGAGGAGGGTGATGCTATGAAGAGCGCGGTTGAAGCTAGGGTGGCGAGTGAGGTAGTAAGCCGTTGTGCTGCCGATGATGCCACCGCCTAACGGAGTTGGTCGATTAGCTCCAGCTGAAGTCGATAAGCGCATCGCAGGGAGGATAGTCAAATACCTACCAACAATGACAATGTTGCGCTTCCCGTCGTTGAGCGTCATGGTAACTCTTTATGAATCTATGGCGTACCAATCAGCGATTTGGAATTGCAGCACTCGGCCTGGTTGCTGGATCTGGTAGTTCGGCGCCGTGATACCGATCAGCTCTCGGGCTCCCTCTAGCTGACGGATGATGCAAGCGGGGCAAAAGGTAAAGAGCTGCCGGGAGGAACGAGCAGGGATTTCGTATGTCGGTACAATCGAGCGCTGGGCTTTGATGGCCGAAGCTGAGTAAAGAGCTTGAGGAATTGGTGGGCTGGGCGAAGTTCGAAGAGATGCTTAAGAGGGGGTTATGTTTTCACGAATTCGTCTATGGCCAACTAAAGAGGCAGGCAGGTAGATTAGGTAAAACGGTTAACCTTCACTGTCTAACACCAGTCAGTCTACTATGTCATTCTTGACTGACGGCAGGCCAGAGAGGTAATGCGCCCCACTGCGGCGAACGGTCATCTAACGCTACAGCTCCGTACAATACGTACGTAAAGCTGCTACGCAGTACTGTACACATCTGGGGACCGATGATACATCAAGTCTCTGCTGATGGTTTACACGTCGCGAACTGTAATTGCGGCTTCAACGGTAGCACAAAATCGCAGGTCATCTGGTTACAATAAAACACGCCATCTTCAGCGAATTGTTGGTAAAGTTACATTCATCGTCGAAGATTTGGTCACTTCTGATGGTGGGTGACAAATACTACCTTGGAAGTCTCGTACAGTGTTGGGCGCAGTACGTCACTTAACCGGATTGGGGGCTTGAAGCCGAGATTTGCGAACAGCCAACCAACCATCATCCTGACAAACCACTTGCACCTGTGAAGTGATCGCTGTTAGTCTTCGCCGTGTCTGCCGACTCAACAAGCCTAGTACTTGGCTACAGCCCTCTTTGTACAGCGGCCTTCAGTACCATTTCTCGGCGGAGGCGCGCTCGCACATCTCCAAACCGCACAAAACTGAGCTTTGTCGGCCATCTTCATTCCTCTGGTACTCCATCGCGGAGCTTTTCTCGACCCGAGCCGAGGTATCACTCAACGCATTGAGCCATGTTTCAGTGGCGTGGTCTACGGTTGCTGCCATCGCGAAGCCTGATTAATAAGTCCGCGTGCTTCCTCCGCCGCGGCGCAAGTACCCCACCAGTCCTGCCGTTACCTCTGACCAGCATAATAAGGTCTTCCTCCCCTACCACTATCTTCCGGCCATCTCCATCACCACCGTCTTCTTCTTATTTCCATTCCTCTCGCTGCGCTACTCCATATCGTGATACCCCAAAAACCCACTATTCTACAATGGCTTCCGCTACCAGCATCTACGACTTCAAGCCGCTTGACAGTATGTGACCTGCCCCCCTGCATCCCAGCTTCAGCCCGTCGCATCAGCAGCCGTGCCCGCACGGTTTGTCGCATCAAACACTAGAACGATTTGCTGACATTTCCGTATAGAGCGCGGCAAGGAGGTTCCGCTCTCCGACTACCAGGGCAAGGTCTTCCTCATCGTCAACACCGCCTCCAAGTGCGGCTTCACTCCCCAGTACGCCGGTCTCGAGAAGCTCTACGAGAAGGTCAAGAAGGAATACCCCGAGGACTTTGAAATTCTCGGCTTCCCCTGCAACCAGTTTGGCGGCCAGGAGCCTGGAACGGACGATGACATCCAGAGCTTCTGCCAGCTCAACTACGGTGTCACCTTCCCCATCATGAAGAAGACCGAGGTTAACGGCGACAACGCCGACCCCCTCTGGACTTATATCAAGGAGGAGAAGCCTGGTCTGATGGGCCTCAAGCGCATCAAGTGGAACTTTGAGAAGTTCCTGATCGGTCGCGATGGCAAGGTCAAGGGTCGCTGGGCTAGCACTACCAAGCCTGAGTCGATCGAGGCGGCTATTATTGAGGAGCTGAAGAAGCCCAAGGCGTAAATTTGGAGCGAGCCGAATAAGAACACCGTGTTGATTGATTGAAACGTGAGATGATATCCAGGAAGAGGGCATGAGGATGGTTAGAATAACCTTTAATGGCATATCAGAACCGGGTGACGGTCTGAATAATGAGAACAATTCGGGACTATGCTCTTGTGAATGACTGCTACATGACTACAACCTCCTAAACCATGCTACTATTATGTGCGAGTATCTAGCAGCGGAGGCTGACAGGACAACACTCGATTGTGACAATGCCCTTATCTCTCATGACAAGTCTCAAGCATGAGCTGCCGTTTTCGGACCAGCGGGGTACCGCACTTGTAACGGTCGCTGACGGCTTCCTATGGCGCCCCCCGCCTCGGCATGGACGGTTGCGTGCTGCTGACGCTCAGCATCGACATCGACCTTGCAGGATGAACTTTCCAACCCAGACATTCTGCGCAACTTCTTCCTCTATGTAAGCGGGTCAAATGTGAAGATATTACCGTCTCGGCTCAAAAATTTCACTCGGGCGCATCAACTCTTTGATAAGGAGACCAACCGTACACAGCTTAGCCGACCTCGGCGCAAAACCGTCAGCGATAAGCCCGAGTCGCTTCACACACCTGCCAAAGTGACTCAAGACGATCATTTGCAGATTCGAAATGACGAGACATGAGCCAGCATCATCACTCGGTGATGCGCACGACGAGGGCACCGATTTAGTTGCGTCGACGACTTCTCTTCTGCGCCCACGATCACGGTCCTCGAATAGAGATGGCCTCAGGGCAAAGCTGGGTTTGGCAAAGGTTGCTCGTCGAACGCTGGGTCTCGGACTGCTGCTCTTGACTGTGTTTCTCTGGACGCTGTCAAACTTCATGTCTAGCGTATGGATTTTCTATCATTTCTTTGGGTTTGAGGAACTGGAAAAGCTGACTCTGGCGCAAGTATATCTTTGCAGACGCGACGTACGATAAAGCATTCTTCCTCGTCTACTTCAATACCTCGATATTTGCGATCTCGTTAATACCGGCATTCTACAAGTACTTGGCGAAAAATGGAACGCGGGGGCTGCGGAGGGATGCAGTACGTCTCTGGCATGAGCACAAGCACGGCGCCGTCAAGATAAAGAGGGACGAAAACGAAGAAGACAACATTGCAGCGGGAAGCTTGCTTGACAACGGTCGAACTAGCTATGAAACAAACACCCACGAGGATGAGAAGCTTGGCTTTCGGGAAACGGCGTCGCTTAGCCTTGAGTTTTGCATGCTCTGGTTCCTAGCCAACTACCTCGCAGCCGCATGCCTCAAGTTCACGAGCGTCGCAAGCTCTACGATTCTCACCTCGACGAGCAGCGTATGGACGCTCATATTCTGCGTCATGCTCCGTCTTGAACGGTTCACGGTGCGTAAGATGCTGGGGGTGGCTGCGTCGCTCGTGGGGGTGGCTCTCATTTCTAGCATCGATTTTGCTGGACGAAGTGACGAGGATCGTGGCTC
This sequence comes from Coccinonectria pachysandricola, assembly GCA_003693555.1. NCBI lineage: Eukaryota > Fungi > Ascomycota > Sordariomycetes > Hypocreales > Nectriaceae > Coccinonectria > Coccinonectria pachysandricola. The sequence continues at coordinate 248,994 of QUZF01000019.1, forward strand.
ATTCCCGGAAAAGTCACCTGGAGAGATTGCGCTTGGCGATGCGATGGCACTGTTCAGCGCCGTCGTCTATGGCGTGTATGTCACGGTCATGAAGAGGCGGGTGGGCGACGAAGACAAGGTGGACATGCAACTGTTCTTTGGCTTGGTGGGCGTGTTTAACCTGGTCTTCCTGTGGCCGGTGTTTTTTGTCCTGCACTGGACGGGTTGGGAGACGGTACGTTATGTTCGCATGCCACTGAGCGTACAAGAGCTGACCTGTGTATGCAGTTCGAACTACCACCTACCGGAAAGATCTGGGCCATCATCGTGGTGAGTTCCGCCATAGCTAAACCAGGCAGTGCTTGTTGCTGACGATTATGCAGTTCAACGCCATATCTTCTTTCGTCAGCGATTTCTCATGGGCCTATGCCCTACTCTTGACGACACCAGTCGTGGTGACTGTAGGTCTGTCACTAACGATACCGCTCTCCCTGATTGGTGAGATGCTACAGTACAGCCAGTACTCGAGCTTGTTGTATTGGGTCGGTGCCGTGATCGTGTTCATGTCGTTCATGGTCGTGAATCGCGAGAGCGCTGACGCAGAGGAGAGGCGGAGCAACGATGACGATTTGGAAGAGGTTAGGGTTTAGTTCAAGATGGTCTGGATAAGTCTTGATGGGACCAGTTTGAGACTTCGTCTCATGCAGACTCTGAATTAAACTATCTTGTCAGCCGTGAAGCTGGGAATGATCAGTCTGCGGTGGAGATTCATCATGCCGGAAGACGACCCGTCATGTGTCAATTGTGAGCATCTGAGAAGTCGTTCGAAGCTACGGAGTACAGTACTGTGCATCCATCGCAATCCTGTTGGTGTCCTTGGACATGACGCACATGCCGAAGAAAGACCTATGTTATCTACACTACAGTACTCTAGCCTAGTCACAGAAGGTTTGGTGGATTCGGTGGATCTCGTTTTCGCGGGAGATTGACAGCCCCCCCCCCCGATAGTGACGAGATCGACGCTGGGTCATGACGCTAGAGGTTAACTTTCACTTGGCAGTTGGTAAAACAAACAAGACGCTCGTGGCTCACGGAAGCAAACAAAGCGTCGCATGTGTTCAAGAACGTGGCTTGGTCTCGATTTTCCCCGAATACCTGGCCGACGCGGACTTGGAAAGGGTGCGATGCCACGTCTTTCCACCATTCCCGAAGCCACTAACCAGAAACATCTCCACGCCTTCACGCGGCGACTCAGCTGCCCTGGAGGGAGATTTCGGCGACCCTTCAGGCTACCGGGGGGGCACAACGCTCGCCGCTGTGATCCGATTCCGTACCAAATCTGCGATCGCAGCGTCATGCGGGGGTTCGCTTTCGAAAATGCAAACTTGCCCGGCGAGGAGTGAAGCCGCCCATGCTAACCACTATCCGCAAGGCCACACTGCCCAAGCACGGATCTAGATGTACTTGGCAGGGTTCTGCTTGTTTGCTGAGGCGCAGAATGGGAAAGGCGTCCCGGGGCCTACAAGGACCATTGGAATTATCTCGACACAAGATCTCCATGACCCATGTATAGCTCTGCTAAACTCCTACTGTGGAGTTGAGTACTGTAGTAGTATGGGGTCAGACACATTGGGTTTAGCCTGTGCAAGACGTGGTCCATGCCTTATTTTAAGAGATCAATAATCAACAATAAAGCTCCGCGCATTCTCCATGGAGGTAGTCTCGGAAGGAGAAAGAAGAAAGTCAAAAGGCCAGGCATGACCATCACTCACGCAGACTCTCTGATTCAAGCCTGAAAGTTTCAAGGAGCTGGAGAGTCTTCGTTTGGAGTTCGCCTCCAGGTCCCTGCCAGAGCACACGAGCGCGGCAATAACCAGCAATCAACTTTCTTCCTTCCTTCCTTAATAGTTCAGTGATCGACAAGCAGCCTGAGGTCTAGGCTTCAACCGCTCTAGTCTAGAACTCCGAGGGGAGAACATCGCCCCTTCACCTGGACCAACTTCACGGGCAACTTCTACAACCCTGCGTCAGTTCGATCCTCAGAGAGTTGAAAGCCCACATTTCCTATCAGCAAGATCTCTACCCGGGTGTCTCTGCATTTGTCAACTTGCAAAAACCTACAACAAAACAGACGAGCGCTCACTTACACCGGGACCTATACGAATAATACTAGTAGTCAGCTTCTCTACTCTACACCTAAAACATCCTTGTCACCAAGCTCGACATTCTGGACTTCACTTTCCTGTTGAACCTCGCTCCCGTTGAACATTCTCATTACAACTCGACCTTCACACATCCAGTCAGGCTCGCCTCGCAGGCTTCGCCACCAGGCCTCTTGGCCTAGACATGAATAGACATGGCCTCTACTCTCCCTGATTCTGAACATGCGACTCCTCCAACCGCCGACCAACCTACACGCTCCCTCCCCGATGCAATCAACGCTGCCACAAGGCCCATCCATGCCAAACTCAATAAACTCATTATTTCACGGTTACCCTTGGCCCTTCCTCCTCGAGCCGCCGACCCCAGTGCCTATGTTACGGGCTTGCTACATGTAGCCCCCATATACATTGCTTTCGAGTCCATATGGCAACAAATCCTCGACAACCCTTCTCATTCTGATAACGAACGCGACATGGTGTCAGACTTGGCTAATTCTAACTTACTGCCCAAAAATCGGCCTGCAACTCGCCAGCCGCTAGTCTGCGCGCGGATGCATTCGGTTCTTCGTCAACTGCATCTCTCTGGGTTGATGCGATCAGATCGACTTAAGGCGGATATCGCATCTCTGACAGGGTGGGACGAACATACGGTTGAAGAACAGCTTGGCATGGTTGCACAGTCTGGGCCCCTTGCCGACTTCGTCACACATATCAAGACGTCTATCAACACCCGACCACACGTTCTCGTCACATACTCCTACATACTCTTCATGGCCCTCTTTGCAGGCGGAAGATTCATCAGAGCCTCTCTTGAAGCTGCCGGCGAAGAATTCTGGCAGAGACAACCTTCGTCGATTTCACCTACCGTGTCTTCTTGCCAACTTCACTCTAAGCCCTTCAACAGAGCAAGTGGTCTTTCTCAGGACGAGATTCCCGCGGATGATCTCAACTCGCATGGCAGTCATCAGTTTCCTCTACGTTTCTTTCATTTCAAGACCCCAGAAGACGGTGAGGATCTAAAGCGGGAGTTTAAGCGACGATTACTCGCATCAGAAGTCCTCCTAACCTCGACGGAGAAACATGACATCACACAGGAGGCTCTTTCGATATTTGAAAATATGACGTCTTTGGTACAGCAACTCGACTATCTGTGCGCGACCATGGACTCGTCTGAGGTTGATGATGACGGCTTCTCGTTGAGAGATTTGGCAAATTTACTTAAGAGCCCGCTCAGCTTACGGCTACGCGACAGTGTTGCCGTGTACAAGGAGCGCAGTGCCAGATCCACGAGATACTCTACAAGCAGCGATAGCAGCACAGGGTCGGCCGCCATCAAGAAAACCGTTTATCCGGAACCAGTTCATTGTCCAGCTACAGCACCTGATCACAACAAAGACATGCCCGATGAACATCCCCCTATGGCCAACATAGTAGGCATGGGTCTTTGCCCTGCCATATCCAAGTCTGTGAGATTTGAACAAGGTCTCCATCGACCCCCACGAAGCTTGAAGGCTGCCTCGGAATCTATCTCAGAAGTGCCTGATGGCCTTAGGCTAGCTACCCAAAAGCTGGGTGATGTACAGGTCATTAAGTTGATCTGGGTGCTCATCCTAGTAGCTTTCTTTGCCAAACTCTTCAGTAGCTTTGGTACGACAGTCTCATAGATTGGGCCGTGAACCAATATCACGGTAGGACAGCGAGACCTCTTTTCCCCTTTTCTTTATATAATCAACAATAACAGCGTTCTCGGTTGGTTGAAGAGCATACGAACATACCTTGAGGATACCCGTCTAGAGAGCGAAGTGGTCAGTTTGGAGTTTATTGGATTGGTTTGGTTTGATTTTGTACATCCCGAGATGCTCAACTTAGAAACAAAGAGCAATGACCCTCAAGAGTAGACTAGAACACACAGCATACTATAAAAGACTCCGGACCATTGGATTCGATTCACATCATAGAGCGATCTTTTGGAAAGAAAATTGATCATTTCTTCGTGATTACGTTAACTAACAACAGGCATCTAACAGTCTACAGTCACAACGCTAAACGTTTGTGCATTAGAATAATATACCCATGAAATCAACCTGAATAATACTTCAACGAAATCCCAAAACTCCGTGGTCAAACAAGATGGGGGGGGTATCGTGTGTATCTGCAACATGCCAATCGTAAACATCCCAACAACACCTGTACTCTTTTTCTATCTACGACTCATCATCATCAGCATCCCAATCTGCCTCAACGTCCGCCCACCCCGCCATATGCCTCTCACCACCAAACTCACCCACCGTTCGCAAGTGACGTGCCTCGGCATCGCCCTCCTGCCACTGACGCACGAAGTAGTCGTCGCTCGCGGTGACCAGCTTGCCATCGTGTGCCCAGGATAGAGTGGTGACTTCACGGGAGTGGCCGCGGATGAGAGGCGTGCCAGCGCGGTAGATGGGTACAGGGGATGACATGGTGGATGCGCCCCCGGAGAAAGACTGCGACGGTGTAGGAGCTGGTGTGGGGGAGTTGATGTGGTGCGCGCGGGCGGCGACGTCGGCGCGGAGGTAACGGTCGTCCGTGGGGAAGAGCACAGCGCAGGTGTCCGAGGAGCCGACGGCGAGGAGTTCGGCGGCATGGGTTCTGCCGCGGGGGCGGAGGGCAGACTTGACGTAGAATGACTGAGCGCGGAAGAGCGGGTGCTTGAGGCCGTACAAGGGTCCCAGACCTTCCGTGCCGGCTGGCCGGCGCTTGGGAGCTGCGTCTCGAAGTTCTGGGGCTTGACCGAGAATAAGGTGGGCGGTGGAGTAGGCGTAGACGGTCGAATCCTTGCATACGGCGTATAGACGTGCTGCGTCGGCGGAAACGGCAAGCGAAGTGATGCCGTATGAGCGCCAAGCGTGTGAGGCTGGCTCGGCGGTTATGGCCAGTGGCGTGTCGGCTTGTTGCCGTCGAGGTCGGATGTATCGCGTGTCCCAGAGCTTGATGGCTGCGTTGGCTTCAGATGCCGTGAGGAGGAGATGCTCGCGACCGGCGGGAAGCCAGTGGATGGCGGTCACGGAGGCGGGCGATGTGTTTCCCTGGACGGTACGCTCGTGAGCGTTGTCAAGGGTGTTGATGGACCGGGCTGCAAGAGGATCGATGGACGTGTCCCGAGGACATACGCCTTGGGGTGAGCGGGAGGAGAATGTCCTTATCGGGGCGGAGGAGCAGCGAAGATCCCAGATTTGGATACGGCCTGCACGGTCTGAGGTTGCGAGGGTGCTGCCATTGGTGGTTCCGGGTTGGAAGGCGACTTGGCGGAGGGAGTCCCAATGGCCGGCGTTGAGCTTGACGGCGACGGACTGAGTGATGGTGTCGACGATCATAGCGGAGCGGTCGCCGCAAGCCGTGGCGAGGCGCATGTCGTCGTCGGAGAATGCTACATCCATGATGGCGTTTTCATGAACGCGAAAGTGTACGTCGACCTTTGGCTCGGCCTCGGTAGCAGCCATTGTGGTGTTGAAGAAGCGGATATATCCTTCTTCGTCACCAACAGCTGTCACTGGAGCGGTATGACAGCTTGCGAGGCTGAAAGGGAGGGTGTTGCCGGGGCGATCATGGGCCGCGCATTGGTGGACATCAGCCCTTCGAGAGTAGAATGATGCGGTGACGGATCGGGGATCGACGGCGGGAAAGGCGAGATGTTGACGACCGGCGCGGGAGGAGAGGCCATGTTCGCGATTGAGGAGGGATGCTTCAAAACAGCGATTGGCAAATTTTCGGACGGGCCTGGGTGCGTATCCTTCGATTGTCTGTGACATTGTGAGTTGGATAGTCTCGAAAGTTTGTCAAGTAGGATGTGTTCGTACACGAGAACTATTGGTTTTTGCTTGAGGAACGTTGGTTGCAGTTTCCAAGAGAGGTTTCTCGTCCAAGCTTCGAGCTCCTCCGCGACTAGCTTTGAAGAATTGGCTCTATACAATCAAGGTTAGATTTTGAAGACGGTCAGTCGAGGTAGCTAGACTTGGTAACTAACCAGAGTGGCTTTTCTACGGCCCTCGAGTTCCTCTGGAGTCACGGATGTAGAATCAAGCATTGAGATATTTCCATCTGGATATATGACGGTTCTCTGCGGCGGTAGGTTGAGATAGGGTGGTGGCATATCGCCGATGATGACGCCACGTCTTTTGGCCACAGATTCGGGCGCGTCGACGATGTTTCTCTTTCGTGTATCATTTTCGCCAATGGTAGCAAGTCGTCGGGTAGGTGAAGGCGGCGATACAGGATCAGAGGCTGGCGGATCGCTGAGGACCGACTGCGGAGATAGAGGTTGGCGATTGTGAACGGCGGCAGAGTCGATGGTGGCTAGGATGCGACGGCTGGTGGGTAGTGATCGAAGTGTTGCTGTCGAGCGAGGTGTGAAGAAGCGACCAAATCGACGAGGTGTGACAGAAGGTTTACGCTTCTCCTTTCGACGGTCTGTTCGAGCTGGAGAGAGCAGGCCTTTGGCGGGTGGTGAACTAGACGAGAGAGCGTGGGAAGTCATGATGTCTTGTTCTGTGCTGTATATGACGTCGTCCACGGACCAATTCAAACCCAAGACGATGAGACTGGTCCGTATATATCTACAGGATAGGATGAATGTATGCAATGCAGACCAAAAGAAACTCACGCATCAGAACATATGTGAGAAGAAGAAAAATACAGAAGAGAGATTAGGAACTGAAGATTTGGCAGGGGATGATGATGGTGGTTGGAGGCACGTAAAGGCTTAACCGGATGTGGAGAGCTTGGATCTGGACGCGGTGCGCGACGACGCGAGGGTAGCACGTAGAAGCGTGTAAATGGGAAGGAACTGGGTGGGGTGCAATGCTGCCTGTGGACTGATGCACCGCCACCGAGGCTGCTCTACAATCAAGGCACTCATAAGACAAATTCGCCTCTTCCCTAGCAAGGGGCTCTCTTATTGGCCAGTCCTCGTTTATCCTGTACTGTAGGTATGCGTACAGTGCTTGTCTCACCTGGCCCCGGCACCGCAGAATGGTCCGTCCACGCTGGCGAGAGGACCTGGACCCTGCTAAATAACAGGACAAGATGAATGGTGTAATCTTCGAGACTGATTCAACCATTCGAAACCCATACACAACGATTTCTGGCCAGCAGTGTAGCATCAACCAACCTACAACTCCCCTTTCCCGATATCCCCTAACTTTGCAAAACCAAGACTACTTCTTACGGTACTAGTAGTGCACCCCCAACTTCCTAGTTCGACTCACCCTCTCCCCTCTTTCACTCTGCGCACGAGAGAGAGCGTACACTCCATCATGTGTCGCTTCTTGGTACGTCACATCCGAGTCTCGGCCTTAACCCCTGCCACGCCATGCCATGACTGCATCGCCGCAATGTCGATGTCGATACTGACTACCAACACAGGTCTACAAGGGCAGCGACGAGATTCTCTTGTCGAAGCTGATCCTCGACCCGACGCATTCCATTCTCAAGCAGTCGTTCGACTCTCGATTGCGTCTCGTGAGTCAACCGTTTGCTCCACACAGCATCGCCGTTTATCGGCCATGCAGAGACTCGTAGTTTCTGACAAACGTTACCTGCAGGACACACGACGCGGCCAGAATAACGCAGATGGCTTTGGCATTGGGTGGTACACCAATCCGAAGCTTGGCTCGGCGCCCTGCCTCTTCACCTCGACCATCCCCGCTTGGAACTGCACGAACCTTCAGCGCATCGCTTCCAAGACCGCATCCCGACTCATCTTCGCCCACGTTCGCGCCACGACCGAGGGCTCTCTGAGCGAAGACAACTGCCACCCTTTCACGCATGGAAGCCTTACCTGGATGCACAATGGTGGTCTTGGAGGATGGAAGCACATAAAGCGACGCCTCGGTGAGCGCCTGGCCGACAAATGGTATCTGGGCGTCAAGGGCGGAACCGATAGCGAGTGGGCGTTTGCTCTCTTCCTCGATACCCTTGAGCGATTTGGGATAGACCCCAGCGCATGCCCCGAGACGGGATTTGGACCGGGGATTCTGCGTAAAGCCATGGAGCGTACCATTGCCCAGATCAATGAGCTGACCGACTCGATCCCCGAGAGCATACTGCAGAATGAGGATGTGGATACGAGAAGCCTTCTCAACTTCGCCGTAACGGATGGCCACAGCGTCATCTGCACGCGTTACATTAGCAGCTCAAGAGACGAGGCGGCCAGCCTGTACTATTCATCGGGGACGCAGTGGGTGACACGCACAGGTACCGCTCAAGATCGTCAGTATCAGATGGAGCGTAAGGACAAGGGCGCCGACATTGTATTGGTTGCCAGCGAACCACTGACGTTTGAACGAGGTAAGGCTTGGTCGAAAGAGGGTTTCTGCCTGTTCAACAGCCAACACTGACGTCTACAGAAAATTGGGTTAATGTGCCAACCAACTCAATTCTCACCATTCACAGGCAGACTGTCATGGTCCATCCCATCGTTGACAAGTACTACGAGCGGGATCCATACCACGTGCGGTCAAGCGCCTTCGTCCAGGCAAGAGGCTTGACGTCCAACGAGAAGACGCGCAGCGACACTCCTAGCCCAGCCGTTTCCGAAAGCTCCCAGCAACCGAGTCTCGATGTATATCGCAAGATGATGAGCGGTGCTGGAAACCTTGGCACGTCTCGGAGCCTGAGCCCGGACGTAACTCGCCGCGTCAGGGCACCAGCCGCTGTTCGCGACAACGTCTCGCACTCACAACAAGTTTCGCAGCTAGCTCCCGAGCGGCTGCTCGAGCAGCTACCTGAGCAGCACCTGGCGAGGGGGGTTAAGATCGTCCCCGCTCAAGGAAACATCAAAGTTAAAAGGTCTGGTCAGCCTGGATCGTACGATCAAGAATCGCCATTTGAGTTGGATCACCCGTCAGATGTCGAAGAGCCTACTCGGGCCGACGTACGTAACCCCAGGAAGTTATCGCAGTTCTTTCCGGAGCTTGCGTTGTCGCCTACATGAGGTTATGAGCGGGGTGGCTGCGTATGCAGGCATACAGACCACTGATATAAACCTAGACTCGAGCGTACAGGCGCTACCAGCAACGTCTGCACGTCGCCGGTGGACCGAAGGAGGATGAAAGAGAACACCTGTACAATATTTGGCTTTGGGGTGGCGTTTGTTGGGATACCCGCGGTTTTAAAAGGGGGAGAAATGAAGAAAAAGCATTGCCATCTAAACGAACATCTGCGCGTCCACGGTACTCACCCTATCGAGTAGCTAGCTACACTGCTCGGGGTGATGATTGAGAGAAGACCAATAGGACACGGACGAAGCTGATTAGGTTCATGAGGCAGTTTCGTCAACGACTGCTAGGTGCCAACTTGCCAAGCCATCGCTTCCCGCTTCGTCGAGTACGTTTAAGGTTGAAGAGGGGGCTCGATATACGATCTAGTTACACGTTACGAAGGGGCATTGTCTTAGTGGCGATGGAGCGGAGGGCTCAGGCAGCTGCATGAAGGTGTAAGTTTCAAGCAAAAAAGTACGTACGTGAATGCTCGCCTTGTCAAAGAGTAAGTTAAAAGCTGCAGATACTCAAAGCCCCTTTTCTTTTTAGGAGGAACGTCTTTCAGCGAGCGGAGTCGAGAAATGAACTTCTTCCTACATAAACAACCGGGTCATCCCCATACCAACCATCACTTTGATACGGCAAACCAGACGCAAAGATGCCTTGCTGCATCGCCATCATCAACTTCCTCAAGTGCCAGCACAGCACCCTTTTCAAGATTGGCTGTACTTCTGGGTGTCCGTCTCTCTGCGAACCGTCCCTCCAGCAGACCCTCCTTACCACTTCTTACCTATGGCGCTGTGAAAACTGCCAACTCCAATACCAGACTGATTGCGAAGATGACCGTCAATCAGACTATGCGCGTCGAGCTGCCATGGTCGAAGCCTCCGCCGCCAAAGCTGGCTACTCCGAGGAAATGAAGAAAAGCATGCTTGGCACGCTGCACAGTCGCGAGGCTTACGAGGACAGGAGACTCGAGGCGAACTGGCTGCTACAGGTAGAGGAGTCACAATGGGTGACGGAGTGGACATGGGAGTATGGATTGATGGTGTGGGAGGTGGCGTACGCAAAGATGTGGGTGCCGGAGGCGGCACAGGCGAGGATCAAGAAGTTGAGGGACCTGAGACTGTGGGATATTGTGGTTATAAAAGATGCTTTGAGAGGGAAGGGTGAATTGTTGAGGGATCAGGTTGGGTCATCAGGATGGATGGTTGGTGAGTTTTGTCTCTTCGAGATAAGTGCATTGATGAAGTACAATACTGACTGAACAGGTTCTTGGAAATCGGCAGAGAAGGAGACGAACGAGACGACAAGACTCTATCGGAGTGTGCCTCGGCCGCCTCCCTTCAACGCCAGAAATTCTCCCCTGTCGCAGGTGGAAACTCTGACCGACGATGAGATACGACTACAAATCCTGGCCGGCATCAGACACGAAACCAAGAAGGGTCAGGACCCAGCAGATGACACCGCCATGAAAGCAAATGACAACCAAGAACCAAAGGCTGAAAGCGGAGAGCATGAAGCCCAAGAGAATCGTGACATCGCCACGACCGATGGCAACACGGACTCTGATACCGACAGCGACGAGGATATGGAGGAGTTTGAGAGCTACTGCATAGACCCGCGCAAGTTGACACTGCCAAGCGGAAGCAGTACGCCTCGCTACGTGAGTTTTGACTCGGCTTCGGGATGTGAGTCCTGTGCTGCGACGAGCTCAAGCTTGCCCAAGATGACCACTTGAACACATCGAGCGGACACGACTAATCTACTTGTTCAACTAAGCTGTTTGATTTACTGTACTCTGTTATCCCAGGGCTGAGATGAAGTAATATTTTGATTTTCAGCGTTTTCGCCCAGGGTCTTTTTTAACTATCGTGGTTTATGATGCGGCGTTTAGGCGAGCATAGGCATACAAATGGCCAGAAGAGACCGATAACTCAAACCTCGTTTATTCCCTACGTGAAGTGAATCACGGAGGGTGTTTTCTATCACAGCATGTTTTCAACGGGAAGAGTCAAAATCAAATTAAAAGCGAATATCTTTATATTGAAGCTCAGTCTCTCTCAATGGAAGACAGAGAAAGAAACGGAAATCCCCCTCCCCCCCTAGTCACCCTCTAAGTTCCCTGAGCTCTATCAGTGGCCCGAGAGTGGAAACAATCGGCACAGGAGAATTCAAAGTTGGTCGTGCGATCCGGCTGTACGACTTTGTCGGGGATCTGCTCGCATCTCTCGCGGCAGTAGCGGCGTGGATCGATGGGATTGGCATCCTTGGCCCCTGGACAGCGTTCGATCTCCACGCTGAGGCAGTAGGTTTTTCGGCACTGCGGACAGGTGCGGACGATGCGCTGGGAGGTGCACATGGCGGGCGATCTCGGTATTGGGTATCCTCTGAGGCTGGGTTGGTGTAGTTGGTGAAGGAGCATATATGGTGTGAGATGTCTGTTTTCGGGAGGTCACTGAGGGCGTTCTTATAGTTGTTTGGAGCGAGCCGTTTTCTATTCACGTTGCAACAATGTGCTTGTTCTGTTTGAACACGTTGGTCGTCACCATCTTCTATTGTTACCCGTTTCGTAGGCCGAACATTCGTTGGCTCACAATGAGGCTCGGACGGCGCTGCTTTGTAGGAGTGCAAGAACGAGATGTTTGTGCGAGAAGAAGTAACTTGGTTGAGACATGCTTACATGAACCACTTAATTTGGATGACGACTTGTCGCAGCTAGTACGTCGAATATTCGAGGGGTCGTATGGGCACGCAGATGTATTCTGTTAGAGCTGTACAGGGTTACTGGGCAACGCTTCATCTGCGTCATCGGCCTCGTTTACCGTCGTCTCCGCTCGCGAGTAGGCCTTGGGCGGCTTAACGAAGATCAAGGCCAAGCCAGCGAGAAAGGTAAGGAAGCCGACATATAACCACGGTAGGCCAGTCCAGATGCCCTTGTACTTCAATCCCCGGTCAAAACACCAAGCCAGAGCTGGTCCGCCAACAAAAGACCCGACGACTTCCGTCATGGCGATGAGGGCGTAAAGCCGGGAGGTGTATTCGGGCGAGACAAAGTGCGACACGGTTGCTCGTGCGAGAGGCGACTCAGCAGCGCCTAGCGTGGCGAAGAAGAGACCAAAGATGAACAGGACGACAGATTGGCTGATTCCCTGTATGAAGGCGCCTGATACGATGATGACGATTGATACGCGGGTGAGGAATAGGTCCTTGCCGAAAGGCGACATGCGAAACCGCGGCGACAGCAAGACCTCGGACATCTTGGGCAGTACCGCGAGCACAACTAGATTCGTCACGCCAAGGGGAGCTAGCAGGTAGCTTGTCTGCGCGAGCTTCCAGCCGAAGTGCTTGCTGATGTACTGGGGTAGTGTAGTTGTATATGCCGTGACCCTAGCGTTCTGGACGAAGAAGGTTACGAGGATAAGCGGGACGCTGATGGTCTTGAGCATAGAAAGAGCGTAGACGATGTCCTGGAACCCGCGGGTTATGTAGTCTTTGATCGACTTGCCCTCCGAGTCTGCCTCCTCGCACCGGGTTTTGGCTCTGGTCAGGGTTTCTGGAAGTAGGAAGATGAGGCCGAAGATGCAAGGCGTGACGACGGCGACGACGTAGATGGGCATCCAAGGGTCAAAACGTTCCATCAGAACGCCGGCGAGCAGAGGGCCGACGATCCCGCCAGCTGTAGCTCCGAAGGTTAAGTAGAGGAAGCTAGAGGCCCTGATTCATGTCAATATCCGGTCTGCCTCTGTACGCGGGATGGCATCGCATAGAAGGTGACTCACTTCTCCTCTTCGGGGCTCACGTCTGCTGCCATGCTGTAAAGCGTAGCGAACAACACGGGAAGGCCACCCCCGAGGACCTGAAGGGTAGCGCCTAGGAGGAGCATGTAGGGGTTCTCGCGAATCTGTCGCCGAAACAACTTCATCACAAGTGGCCCAAAGCCGAAGGAGGCAGCTAGACCAGCGTATGCGGCTATCACGGTTGGTTTACGGCCAATCTTGTCGGACATGATGCCATACGGAAAAGCGACCACGAGGCCTGGTAAGAATCGTCAGCATTGATAGCTAGTATAGATGCGAGGGAGGATCGAGGGAAGTGAGTATACCAATGACAGATCCGACAAGGCTGGTCCATCCAAATATGTAGCTCATCTGAGTCTGAATCTCGTCCTTCTTGCACTTCGCCTCGTCGATGATGCCGGGGGAATCATCGTGGTAGTAAACATGGCAGTAGATGTCCTCTACCAGTCGGGCGCACGGCACGAGGAGCATCATACCGGACGCGACGACGAAGAACTTGATGAAGCATAGAAGGATGACTACGCGGTGATGCGATCGGATGCCCCACAAGGGTGAAGAACCTGAGCGTCGTCCTGCGCCAGGGTGGCTATCTTGCGCATCGTCTTGAGCTTCAGAGTCTGGTGGCGAATCGAGCAACGGCGCATCTTCGGTGTGATGGAGTCGCGACTCGTGATTATGTGATTGTGGCATCTTAGCGATGAGATTGCGGATGGGAGAAGGATCAGAGTTCGGTGAGGAACCCGACCATCGATTCAGGCGGGTAGGGATATTCAATGAATTCACCTTCGATGGATGAGATTGGTGCGAGGTGAGAGAATATACGTAGATTCGAGGTGAGTGATGAGATTGATAAGCTAAGAGCAGTCTAGGCTATGTAGATAGCCCTCGACCGCTATGTTCCCTGTACGAGAGTCCCCTAACAAGTCCCTGAAGTCCCTGAAATCACCATTCAGTGTCCCGTACCGAGCGCCCAGCGTGCCCCACCACCAATCCAGCTTCACCAACCCTTGTCAATCTCACTCATAATCAATCCTCAGACTGCCTACCAACACATCCAACGCTCTTGTCAGCCAAGTCAACACCCGGTACAGCTTCACTACAAGCCGAGGGACCATACGTACCCCCCTGGGTCTTCAGCTTGAAAATCATAAAAATAAAACCAAAGAACTAAGCCATGGCCACCACATCTCTACGCATCGGCTTCGTGCCAGAACACTTTTCAACCCCGCTCTACTTCGCTCAGAAGTACTTCGGCCTCGATGCCACTCTGGTTCCCTTCCCCTCCGGGACCGGCCACATGGTGACTGCCATTCGCGCCGGCGAGATCGACGTGGCTGTTGGTCTCACCGAAGGTTGGATCGCCGGCCTGGGCAAGGACGGGGTCGAGGGGGATGGCGGATATCGGCTTGTTGGCACTTACGTCGACACTCCTCTCTGTAAGCGACACAACGCTCAGCTCACTCACGGCCGCTAACAATATTCGAGGCTGGGCTATATCAACAGGAGCAAAGCGCCCCGAGATCTCGTCCGTAGACTCCCTCAGCGGCGGCAAGATTGGTGTCTCGCGCATCGGCTCTGGGAGCTACGTCATGGGTTTCGTCCTCGCCGACCAGCAGGGCTGGCTCTCGCCCTCCAGCCCAGAGCCCTTCTCCGACACGGTCGTCCTCAACACGTTTGAGAACCTCCGCAACGCAGTCAACTCGGGAGAGGCCGACTTCTTCATGTGGGAGCACTTCACCTCGAAGAAGTACTACGACTCGGGCGAGATCCGACGTGTGGGCGAGATCTACACACCCTGGAGCAGCTGGAAGATTGTCGCATCTACGAAACTTACCCAGTACGGTCTCGATGGACGCGTGAGGGATCTCTTCGGCAAGCTGGACCAGGGAATCGCCTATTTCAACGAGAACCAGGAGGAGTCTGTTGCTTACATCTCCGGTAATCTGGGATACGCAGAACCAGATGCCCGGGAGTGGTTGAAGACGGTCGAGTTCCCGGCCAAGACGGAGGGTGTCAGGGCTGATGTTGTCGAGAATTGCGTGTCGATCCTCAGAAAGGCGGGAGTTCTCGTGGAGGGCAAGGGCATGGATCCGAAGACGATGGTTTTCAAGTCGTGAATAGCTTGTATGAGAAAAGAAGAATGAAGATATTTACCATTTTTGCTGCCCATCGTGAAGTGGCACTATGGTATAGGGTACTGAGCCTGAAGCCAAGCTGACTTGTAAGATTCAAGGCAATGTAATCTGCACACGTCCCGGATTTTAAGGTATCGTTGGGACTGGCAATGGTCGTCATCTTGTTGATCGCGTTCGTCCAAGCTTTGCCGATTTGACTAGATAGTCAGTCTTCCGGCTCAAAGTCGTGGAGCTGGCGGGCCGTCTCGACGAGTCTAGTCTCGGTACGTAACTTGACGATTAGCTGTCCTACCTAGGGGGCCGCTTCCTCCCCCGGCCGCCGCTGCTGCTCAGCGGTGTGGGCCTTGTTGCAAGCCCGTCAAAACAGGCCTGTCCGTTGTTCCGCGGTCAGCAGATATGGGAGGGATCGACAGGTGCCGAGGCTCTGCAGCGTATGAGGTGCGTTAGCTGCTGATTAAGAAAGTAAGTCACGGCTTCGGACGAGATGAAGATGCCGAAACTAGATGGATGATGACATCTCTCCTTTCTTCTTCTTCTTCTTCTTCTTCTTCTGCTTCTTCTTCCCCTCCCCCCCTCCTCGTGATCAAGCAGATGAGTTGCAGTAAAAACCTCGACCAGGTAATAGTATTCGGATTTAAACTGAGGCTGGATCATCCAATTATGCACCATTCTCGTAAGCCAGATGGATTTGGATTAATCTACCCCGCAACCTCACGTCACGCTAAACGTAGATCACGAGGGGTGGTGTCCAACATGGCGATGATGTGGCTCGAGCCGAGTTGGAACAAAACGTACGGGCCGAATTCATTCTCTAACGTTAGTCCTCCTAAGTAACTGTGGCGAGTGAGCAGACTTGGGAGCAAAACGCCTGAATCATTACGAATCATTCGAAAATCTCTGCAGATCCAAGCAAGCCACGTAACTTGATGGTACCGTAGATTCGGCAGCCACAAACGACGTAAGAAACCTTACTGAAGCCGTTGACACGCATCCCAAGAGCCGACGCGGAGGCGAACACTTCTAGAAGGCAACGTAGCCACCCACAGCCTCCCCATCTCGACTTCAATAATCGGACGAGTTACGTACAGTACTACGTAGTAGGTATCAGAAAGTCGGTGCCAATTAGACTAGGTAAAGGAGCGATGTCCAACAAGTTCTTCTTCCCCGCGTTTGACTTTTCCGTTTCGGCCGAAGCTGACAACACCCACAGAGAAAAGATGGTGGTGGTTTTTCTTCTTCATCTGCTACAGTATTTAGTTCAAGAAACGGCTTCTCGTTGGCGGAAAGTCTCGGCATAACCAGGTGCATCCCCCAGAGCCGAGAAGCGAGCGACTTACGCCGCGCTCGTTAATACGTACAGCACAGATAGGTTGTGTGCAGTGGTAATCATTCGGCTCCGGTCGTCTTCCCACCCTCCTCATACTAATTCACCATGGCGCACCCTCTTGAGATTGGGAAGGATCAGAAGAGTGAAAGCTGATCATCTCGAGAGAGTCGGAGGTGGGACTTGGATGAGTTACTGCCGCGTCCAACATGACGCAGAGCCGTGCGTTCGTCAATTCGTCTCCAGAGCGGACGTACCCCCGGATTTTCGCGCTGTTTAAGCTATGCTCAGAATCTGGAGATTTTCAAGGTCCAGAGTCCACTTTACGTACTGGTTTTTCGACTTGCCCAAAACGCTTCATACACCTCCCCCCCAGGACAAACTAATTAGTCAAGCAAGCCATTCCATTACGTGTTGAAAAATCGAAACCGATGCTGATGCTGGGGTTGTGGACAAGGCTCTAAGATCCAGAGCGCGGGGAAACCTGGCAATCCAACGATCTAGGTATATCTGGCCTTTCAGCTTGGTCTAGGGAGCGGAGCGGAGCGGTCATCACACCGATGTCTTATTGTCGGGCCTGGCTTTCACTTGATTAGCACTGCTGATTAGTCTAATTCTCGCAGGTGCAACTATTGCCGTGATGTACTGCTAGTACGGTTAGCTCTTATTGACGGATGATCATGTGCGCTGCCTCTTCTGCAACAGAAGTGTAGAAGTGTAGAAGAGTATAAACAGGTCGCCAAACGCCCACAATGTGGTTGGAGCGCCACCTGACGCTGCCCATGTAAGATGTTTGGATGCGCCAAGAATCGAAACACCTTCTAGAAAGCAAGCTGCGGGCGCAGAATCTCAGTTGTCAGCAACCCACATGGCAGTCAATCGCGGCTTTGGTTGGTGGTATGTTGACATGTACGTCTGAACCGATCAACATATCAGCCCTGCAAGCACGTAACCTACGGGTGTATGTTCGAACAGAGGTGTTGTCTATGCTGTGGTGTAGAAACATTCGATATTCTTCTTCCTGCCCATCAGTTACCCCTTAGGTGACACATGCAAACTCTTGCTCTCGCTGGAATATCCGAACATTCCGCGTCTCTCTCTCCCTCTCTCTCTCTCTTTTTAATTTTTAGATCAGTCAAGGCCTCGAGCCAGGCCGAATGCAGCTGTTGCTCCGAAAAAGAAGGTCCTTGGGATGAATCGCAGTGATTTCCGGTGTACATCGACGCAAAGCCTCATTGAACTAGTGGCTAGCACTAACTCAGGCAGGAGTCGCGGGTGACTTTCACTCGTCTGGACCGAGGCCTGTATGCAGATGTGCTACGCAGTCTTGGGATTTGTTAAGAGGTCGTTCGACGTCGACTGAGAAGGCCAATGAGAAGCAGGTGTCAGGGTTTCCGTGCGGTAGCTTGACGTGGGTGGTATGAGTTCGAGCGCCACAGGAGCTCAAGAGGGTGTGCACAGCGGCTTGTCACCCTGGTTCATACACCGTTCATCTGGTAGCATAGAAGGGATTTTGGCAAACGGCGAGGCTTAGACCATTTGGGCTCCGATACAATCATCCAGGTCTTCTCTCGCATGATTTGCGCCACTAACCCAACCCGACCTAGGATTTGATCTTCGATGAGCTTGGCAATTGTCTAGTCTGACAGCACATCCTCCCCCTCTACTGGCACGGTGCCGTACTATGCTATGCCGGTGATTTCGTATGTTGTTAGCGTATCAGAACAGAGTCTTTCGTTGATTCATAAGTTCAATAAGCTCAAGTAGTCAAACTCGAGTCGCGGCCGATAGTTAGCATGCATGCGACTTTCATACAGACCCGCTCAGAGCGTGAAAAGGGAAGAAGCAGGGTTGTAAGTTGAGACCGGTCGGTGTGCATTAGCGACTCCGAGTGCCACGAGACCATGATGGAAGCGACGGCAGGAGAATACTGAGACTAATGCAAGGATCCATCCTCTTGAACAGTCGAGCGGACCAAAGAACTAGACAGAGGCAATGCCATTCGAGAATCAAGTGAAACAGGTCAATACGATCTCGTCACTGCCCAAGATCATCAGCAGAATGGTGTCGGACTGTTATTCAGCATCAGCGTCTTACGCTTTCGTTGTTGGTTGCGTGAGAACATCAACTCCCGTAATCCTTGGCGAAGCTGTTCTGCTCTGAACCGTGCACTATCACATTTGGTTGCAGGGTTAACCCGTCTTGCACGCGCCGATGGTCCTGCAGGTGGACGCGGCGGCTGTCGAACGGTGCCGCGGGATCTCACCAAGCTGATCATTGCCGCATAGGAAGTTGGGAGCTCGGGGGAATAGCCATCTCGAAGCAAAGGGTTTTTCGGTAACGTCCGATGTCGTGACTAGCCTAGATTCAAGCGTCTTTTTATGGAAACAAGGAGGATTGAGAATCGAGGTACCGGCTGATGATGATACCTGACGCTGCCGATACGTTCAACTTTGGATTTCGTGAAGCGTCAAACGCGGTAGGACTAATAATATGAAGACCGTGTTGCGAATGCCCTGCAAACCATCTAGTTAGGCGTTACAGGATTACATGCAGAACATCTCGAGCACGCGTACGGTACATGGCCACTTGGGTAAGACACGATCGACAAGTGACAGTGGACGTCCAATGGCGGCTGACTATGGGCTGGATGATCACGGCTGAGCTGCCTGAGCTACATTGATGACATGCTGGCTGCAGAGCAAGCTGAGACGTAGAGCCTTGTGTCTTTGCCAACGACAACGTGATGAAGCAATGGTTGGATGTGAACCGAGCCCTCGTATGCAGGCAGAATATTCGATACAGGCGGTTATCATCTGAAAGATGCGCAGATCACGCAGGGTCGAAGGATGGTCCACCAGAGATGAGACTAGCTTCCTTGTCTCGGAAGATAGTGCGCAATCACGACCTTTGCAACTGATGTGACTTTGAAATCTCAAATTTGTTATCTCGCATCCCAGGTTCCGCTCGCATATGGACGCATTCGTAGATCGACACGAGCAAGAAGAGGTGGGATGGCCATTGATTGGCAAGTTGTGGCCGACATAAAGGGCTTCCCTGTCAATTATGAGCCCATGGTTGATGTCAGTAAATATATGGGAGGGCCCTGGTCAACGAGAAGAGTCCCCCTGGTAATCTCGGTCAAGGGATCAAAACGTCGGAGCCAAGAAAGTGAAAAGCGTGGGGAAGTTACGTCGTAAACTGTCATTAGTCACATAATCGTTCGCAGGGCAAGGAGATAGATAGGACGTCCTTGCCTCATCGAACCGAGCAGCACCAACTCAGTCAGGAGAAGCAGTAACGCTGCCAATAAAACTCAGCTTTATTACTGCAGTCTAGTTGACTGCTCTGAATTGCAACAGCACCATCGTCGGGCTGCTAACATCAAGAAGGTTTAGCTCGCCCTACTAGACTACCTGGAGGAATACCGTTGGAAGGACGCATGGAAGCCCCCCCATTACGCTCTCGAGATTGCCATTAACTTTTACTACGTAGTAAACGCCAGCCCCTTCGCAGGCACTAACGCTCAGGTGAGTTAGCGCTAGTACGGGGTACTTCTGTAGTTTTGGTCGGCAGCTGCAGCAGCTGCATCCAACTTGAACCAGGCTTAGGGCAAATCAGAAACCGACCAACCATGAAATCAGTGGAGGAGGCTGTAACCTGCAGGGGTTAGACTTTGGAGGTAACGTTAACGAGGGCGACTGGCAGGGCGGAGCCTCGAATGAAGGTACGATAGGTAACAACAGCGCGTTCGATTTCCCGATATCTACTCCATAGCAGCAGCGCACCGGTGGAATTCAAAGGCCCGTCGCCGAGTGTTTCCTCTCTTGATGATGGGGGCCATCGTGCAGACCTGTCCCTGACCAAGTACCGGAAGGGGGCTGATCGAGCCCGTCTCAGTCTAGAATTGAGAAGGATTCCAGAAAAGGCGGCTGATGTTGATGTGATTTGCGGACGAGTTTGATCGAGTGCCAGCTGTCGTTCGGCAAAGGCTTCTGCTGCTAGTCTAGCACGCAAGTACGCACAGGGCATCTTCGTTTCAACCGATCTAATAAGAAATAAGCTTGAAGGGAGAAGGTGAGGGCGTCGGCCGCCTCCGAGCGCCGCCAGAGACGGGCAAGGATAACGGCCGAATAGCTTCAGTCTTCCTTGTCGAGTCAAATCGCCGTAAATGCCGCCGAGAGTTAAAAATACAGTATGACACTGGATGCTTCCTCGCCGTCCGCCAAATAAGTGACGGGGCCTTGCTGCTCTTATCGGGAGGTTATCAAGCACGCGTGAAACCCATCGACGTCTTCCCTTTCGTATTAGAGGGACACTCAGACTTTGTTCACCGAGCCGTGGGAGACGGACGGGGTGGAGTAGTTGTTGTTGGTGGTGCATTAAACTCTCGTCCTGTCGAAGCGGAGGTTGGATCGGTTGGCGGCGGTGGGTTTTGCAAAAGGACCTGCTTGAGCCGCTAGTACAGGACGGTAAGGCGTCCGGGAGTGGATCACTTTAGCACCTCCTAGCATCTCGATGCAGGCTGCACTGCAGCGGATGATTTTTAAGGTGTGTCCGGCGGCTCTGGCAACCTGGTCATACTGCGGCCCCAATATTGGCCAGGAGATAAGTTGAGGTAAGGTTGGGAGTAGGCAAACAAGCAGGCAGGTTGACAAGCAAGACATTCCCGTGGCGACTGTTTGAAGAATGAGGGGAGAGATGGAGAGAAACCTCATCTATTCGTCAATCAGTGTCGATGAAAAATGGGAGCGTTCGAAGAGGTTCGTCTACAATACGTCGACTAGACATTAGCACAGATGACTTGGAGGTTACCTAATAGCCAATCATTGGAACGTTCGAGTCTCTCGATCTCGTGCCCGTAGATAACATCTCGGTTGCTATCTGCTCTCTACGCCAAGATGACGGAGGAATAAAGTGAGATATCGGATTTACCTTGTACGTCGCTTGTCGTGTGCCCGACTTCTGTCATAGATACGAATAATCAACGATGCCACGGCTTATAGATTTCCATGTTCTATATTGGAGGATGAAGAGCGGAGAAGTTATGGCTGTGGCACGGCCGTGATCCTAGAACACAATGGGGAAGCCCTGCAAGCATCTTCTGGGTACCTACAGATACGGCCAGAGTCCGGACGACCCTGCGATGGTAAAGGCCTCGATCGCGGCAAGCGCTGCATCTCATTTCATCTCGCCGTGGTTTCTTTGAGCAGTGTTCTCCGGCTTGGCGTCTGGGGTCGCTAATATCACGACAGCTCCGTATCTGCGAAACCGCGGATGCATCGCATCTGGATAGGATTCCTGCTCGTGTTGCCAGTCACCTATCCTGATACTCGTCGAGAGACCCAGAGCAGAGTTCTTGTATCGATGTTGCAATAGCAAGGGAGAGTTGATGAATAGGACTATGCTCACCTGTATGATTAAGGTTATGGAGACGTCGAGTGAAGAAAGCCTTTTCATTACGTAATAGAACAAGAGAGAATCTCGGATAGGCTACACGTAAACGTACCTGCTTGCACGTGTATTTTCGCAAGTTGTTCACCTATTCTTTTTGGTGCTGTTGTTCGTTCTCCGGTGTAGATGGATTCTGTCTCGTTGACGAACGACATTACCTGATATCTCGGCGCCTGTTGGTGCTCGTCCCCCCCAAATAGCACCCCAAAGTGGCCCCGCTGGAGATGCCCTAAGCGCCCCGAAGCTAGAGAGCAAACCCCGGAGCAGAACCCCTGTAGAGCGAGGCTCCACCGCCTAGCACGTCTCCGTACCTTACCCCAAGCATGCCCCACTCTGGTAATCAATGAGGGCACTGACACTGGCAGGCACGACGCAGACAAGTCCACGTCTGAGATTTTTAGATTGAAGCTGCTCTGTCTTGTCCCCACGCGCTCTACTTCTTCTTACCCACCCTCGCCACGGCCATGGCCACGACCAAGCTTCATCCTGTCTCCACGAGCCTTGTTGGAGCGATTACCCAGGCATAGGACAAGTGCTGCTATCCTAGGCTCGCTTATCAGGCACTGACTCTCTCACGTAACAGATTCCATAATTCCCTTTCATTCATCGACTTCTCCCCGCTGCCAGGAGCCATTTCCTCTTCGATCCCCAGACATGCTCTCCTCGACCGAGATTCCCCGCCGATCTTCTCGCATCGAATATCCCACCGTTATGTTGCCAAGCAGCCTTGTCCAGACGGAGCACTCGGCCACTCAAACACTCTTAAGGACGGACGGGGGTTGGTGACGATGATAACAGTGGCCCCGTCCCCTGCCTACAGTAACACCACCCACCCCCTCCACCATGACAGACGTCCTTCGTCCTCTCTCTAATCTATGGAGTAGGCCTCCTCCGGCTCTTATCCTCCTCTCCTCGCACACCCCATCCTCACATCCGTAGCCACCCCACCCTCTCCGGCTTCAGGGTCTAATAGAGTGCGTCCTCGATGTGCTTCCCCTCCCCTCCATTACCTAGCGCTACATTGTCTCTTCCCGTCTACTTTCTTTACGCCACATTCTCTACTTGCAATGCCGTGTTGTAAATACGCCTCCTCGGTCATCCGTTTCCCGAGCTCTTCATAACTTGGCCGGTGCCCGCCCTCTATATCCATATTCGGCTCTCTGATCTATCTATCTATCTATCTTACACCTCAACAGACTTCTTGTTTATCATTCATATCGAAAACTCAGTGTCATATATCTTAGCTCGTCTGTGATTATTACCAACTCTCTCATCTGAACCAGCTATTCATCGAGAATTATATTCGACTTATCACAGCTCCAAAGATTCACTTCACGAACAAGAAACCTCAACAATGACGGCTTCACATGCCCAACCGACTATCGCAGTCAAGGACCCGTCCGCGGTCCGCAAGCGCCGCAGACGCGCCCCAACTGGTGGTGCCTCTGACGACTGCTTCGCGTGCCTCAAGAAGAACATGAAGTGCGATCGGAGACGGCCTTACTGCTCACAATGCCTCGAAGTGGGCAGCGAGTGCTCTGGTTATAAGACTCAACTGACCTGGGGTGTGGGTGTTGCTAGTCGTGGCAAGCTTCGCGGTCTGTCACTGCCTGTCGCAAAGTCCCCTCCTGTCAGCCGGGAACCTAAGAAGGCCTCGTCGGCTCGGTCAAGAAGCAATTCGACTGTTGCCGTTACGGGTACCGAGCGCCAGGATGCCGGCTCAACCACTCGGGGACCCATTGATATTCCAATGATGACCCAGGCCGCTTCCGCTCCCGCTACTCCTTACACCGCCGTGGGTTTTGACTACATGTCCCTCTCACATCCCGAGGGCTCTCCTACTATGACCCAGGGTGGCTGGACAAACATATCCTACTCGCCAAACTTCAGTCACTCCCCAGAAGCCAATCCAAAGTACTCGAGATTTACGCTCCCGCTTGTGACGGAGGATCTTGCGTCGTCCATTGATTCTCTCAATGAGGCAGAATATCTATCCCCAATGAGCCAGTCTTACACGAGAGACGACTTGCCTTACGTACACAGCCCAACTTATATGTACGAGAGCTACGCAACAGGTAACAGCTCTCCCGGCCCTCAAAGTCCCCCTCCTTCCATGTACATGGATCCTTCAAGAGGGGGTATCGGTCCCGTCTCGTGCCCTGGGCTTATCCACGCCCCTTCAGAGCCTTGTTCGAGCCTTCATTCTCAGATCGACCCTTTCGATGCACACCTCAGCCAGCAGCTCATCCGCGACGGCGACAACTTCAGTGAGCTCATCGCGGCGCCTTGCACGCCCTGGCTATTCTAATATGGTCTTAGGTGTCTCCGGGGTCGATGCCTACAGTACTAGATACACCTCGGCGACTCCCTCATGGCCGGCTCCCATGGAGCAAACAGAGGGGCCTTTGGTTTCGTCCCGCTGGCCGACGTCATCTGAACATCCCTCAACCCAGATGAGCGCGCACGCATTGTCGAGAATGCCCTATTTCATTGACTATTACGAAAGCGTCATGTGCCCATCCATGGTGTTTGTGGATGGGCCTTCAAACCCCTTCCGGGTACACGTTTTACTTCTAGCAAAGGAATGCCAAAGCTTGCAGCATGCTATTTGCGCCCTTGCTGCGTGCAACCTCCGCATGAAGAGGAAGCTTGAAGCTGGAGCAGACGGGCGCCGCGTGCCATTGGGCTCTGGCCACTTCGCTGAAGATATGGCGGATAACATGGAGGCAGACCAGACCTTGGCTGAAGAATGCCAGCATCGAAACCTTGCAGTATATCTCTTGAATCGGCAGCTGAATGACACTGTCAAGTCGACCCACGACTCAACCCTCGCAACCATCCTGTTGCTATGCCACTATCGCATGGTTGAGTCTGGCATTGCCAAGTTTCACACTCAATTCGCCGGCGTAAACAAGCTGCTCGAGCTACGATCTCGTCGATCTACCCCTTCGGGAGACTCAGCGTGGATGGAAGCACTTTTCACCTACTTCGATGCCATCTCAGCCAACATCAATGACCGAGAAGCTCAGCTCATTCCAGCATACGTAGGTTTGGCCACCGACGGTAACATGCTTCCCGTCGGGGCTGAGAATCTTGTGGGCTGTGACCGTGACTTGTTCCAAACGATCAGCAAGCTTGGCCGACTTAGTCTTCTATCCCAGCATCGTCCCGTACGTGATCTTGCGGCAACCTCGACCCCCCACCGAGTTTCCAGCCGATCTCAATCGCCTTCACACCTACTCCCCATGGGCCATGCCTATACGGGATCAAATACTGAACAAGGAGGAAGTCATCAGGATTTGCATACCAAGGCCGAACCACGAGTCGAAGGTTTTGGACACATTGCTTCAGGGAATGTCCCCTCAGTCGGCTACGATAAGAACCGCACTCTCTTCTGGCGCGAGTGGAAAGACGCTCGCGTTGCGCTACAAGACTGGGAATTTGACGCTGCAAGGGTGAAGTCGTCGTTGCCGGGATCACAAACGCCGAGTCAGATTCGAGATCTCAACCTTGTCTCTGAAGCTTTCCGATACGCCGCTCTACTCTATACGGAACGCTTGGTGAGCCCGAACTTGGCGTCGCGGCATCCGAGCTTCCAGGATCTTGCGCGTCAGGTTATCTACTTTGCCACAAGCTTAGAGGCTGGAAGCAGCGCTGAAAAGTTTTTGTTGTGGCCCCTGTTTGTGGCAGGTTCGGAATGTGTCAATGAACTACAACAGAATATCGTTCGAAGCAAGTGTCGTGACATCATGTCTCGGTCAGGATACATGAACAACCACACGGCGTTGGAACTGCTAGAGCAGATATGGACCAATAGCGCAAGCGAGGAGCGGATGGTGGGTTCTGGTGGTGGTGATGGTGAAACTCAGGGCCGAGGTCCGTTCAACTGGGCAAGATGCATTGGCGGACAAGGAAGCGAGGTCGAATGGATCATGTTCTAAGTCATTGCGAATATTGTCGTCGTTGTGGATAGAGATAACCATACGTGGCATGGTTTAAACACAAGGGTGGCGGTTCTCCTTGGGTTGGAGATCAGCATGAAGATGGCGTTGGGAACAGGAAAAGATTATCGGGCACGTACACGGTTGGGAGCAAAACGACAGCATCTGAAAGGCATATGTAGCGATGATTCCGGATCAAAGCCTCTGGCCATATATTTGTACATTAAGGCATGTCATTTAGCATAGGCGTCAAAAGAGCATAGCGATTCTGTTCGTATTCACTCAGAAGCCTCTTCGACTTTCCCCTTGAAGAGCATCATGACCAACACAAGGACGCATCATGATGAGTCTCACCTCACATATTGACATCAGCGATGCTGCTTATCAATGTTCATGTGGCTCGGTGGACCCATGATCCTCAAATGGCGTGGCAACCACGCAGCCCACCTACAGAAGTTCCAGTGCCCTGGCAAGGGCCAGGGCTGATGCTCTTTGCAGCGGATCAAGCCGAGTGGAGCAGCAAGCGGCTGCACGATGCAGGACAGCTAGGCGAGCCGGATGAATAGTAAGTACGCAGACTTGGAGAACACGATACGGCGGATAGAGAGCATGGCGAACGGATGGGGCTAGATAGATGATGGTGGGTAGGAACTTTTGACAGCTGCTGCTGGATGTGGTTTGCTCCTAGATTAGGTTGCGTAGGGAAGATTATACGGCGAATCGGACCTGGGAGGGCAGGGATGCGGAGATGCAAGACGATAGAAGCGGCATCGTGAACAAGGATCAGAGGGGGAGAGTGGAGTGGGATGGGATGGAGTTGGACGTTGGACGTCGTAGGGGAGGGGAGGGGTGTTGTACGCTGCAGGTTTTTCTTTTTCTCCTCGAATATGCAAGCCATACGACATGTGGCGATGGAGAAGGCGACGGGCGAGAAGGGGTGAATGGATGCACCGCGGATATGTGAGGAATACCGCATTGAGGATGCGTGCCGGACAGGGGAGGGGGGGATAGTACAGCATGACCAGGAACGGGTATGACTATTTACATAGCAGCAGCATCGGGCCTAGACGACGGAATCGGGTTCTGATGGAGATTGGGGACGAGGCACAGCTGCAGGACTGACTACTGGGTTGGTCAGTCGACGAGTTATACGGATGCGTCTTGTCGCGATGGTCAGGCTAGATGTCGTGCGCAGCGTAGGACATGATCCATCGCCGGATCGTGTCTGCTGCGCAGGTTGGCGTGGGGTAGCCAAGACTTCAGGCTGAATAGCCTTGCCTGCTGATCGATCTGGTTGATGGGGGGTGGGTTGGATTGGTTCAAGTCGTTGATTGTGATCAAGGCATACTGCCTTTCGAAGAGATGGGTAACGGAGCAAGTGTGGCTGGCTGGCTGGCTGGCTGGCTGGCTGGCTGGCTGGCTGGCTGGTATCATGTCCGTATGCCATCGTCAATCCCTATCAAAAACAAAACACCACCAAAACAGCAACGCCACCAATGTCTTCACTTTTACACATCGCCCAAACCCCAAAGTAGGCTATATAAAATCATCCCGCTTCCTTTCCCTTCTCTTCTTCGATATGCTCGTTCTCTTCGTGATACTTTTACAGCACTGACCCGTCTCTCTCTCCATCTCTCCATCTCTCCATCTCTCCATCTCTCTCTCTCTTGGAGAAGAAAGAAAGAAAAAGGGGGAGGGAGAAGCAAGTATCTCTCATCTTATCATGTACGATAGATCTGGTAGATCCCGTAGAATCCCGGCGACTGTCTCGTCATCCTTGGCATCATTCGCCTCCGGCGGTGTATCTGACTTCGGCGGAGGAGTCGGGGCGATCTGCGGGCTCATCGGGAGAGGTTTCGAATCGAGCCCTTCTGAAGTAGACGGGTTCAGGAGATGTCGGCCCTGACCGGTAGAGGTGTTCCCCCGTGACCCTTTCCAGGTATCGTCACCGAGAAGGTCCATGCTCCCAAAATTCCAAGAGCCAAAATCATGCACCGTGTTTCGATTCGGCTTCGTCGTCGTCGTCGTCGTCTCCGGTAGAAGGCTCTCCGAAGCTGCTACGTCTA
This sequence comes from Coccinonectria pachysandricola, assembly GCA_003693555.1. Taxonomy (NCBI): domain Eukaryota; kingdom Fungi; phylum Ascomycota; class Sordariomycetes; order Hypocreales; family Nectriaceae; genus Coccinonectria; species Coccinonectria pachysandricola. Next base: position 276,871 of record QUZF01000019.1, read on the forward strand.
GCGAGCGGCGGTTCGTGGCATCCCAGCGTACGGTTTTCGGTTTCGTGCGGTTGTCGATTAAGCTCTCGGACGGCGTGGCACCTATCGAGAAGTGGCTCACGTCCACGTGGTTATCCGCTCTCGGTTCTGTCGCGGTCGTGTTCTCGAGTACCGAACCTGGAGCAGCATCCGGTTGCTTGGGCTCGAAGATGTGCAGGCCGTTATTGGTGTTTGAACTGATATCATTGCCCGAGTCTGTAACGCTGGCCAGCGACGGGAAAGTGCCATTCGTCTGCCCGGCCGGCGACGAAACCATCTCGCCCCAGTCGTCGTCATCATCATCGTC